>MCJB01050538.1:0-33524 GCA_002018475.1 Nicotiana obtusifolia
CATATATGGTGTTTCTCCACACCCTTCCTCCTCAAAAACTCCACAAATAAGTAGTGAAGCACGCAGCTTTACAGCAACACAAAACAGTCCACAAAACAGTCCGCTACAAGTGAACAACTTGAACTCACGGCTTCCGATCACCGTCCCGTGAGTTCTTACACACATAGAACGACTTACCAAGACCTAATCAGTATAAAACATGCATAAAATAGAGCAGTAAACTCACCTTTGTTGATAGATAACTCAGCCCTTGCTTTGGTTCCTCAAGCCTAGGGTTTACCTTCAATTAGAACTTGAAAGAGGGGAAAATCAATTAGGGTTTGTGTGGTATTATTTTGGGGAGGGGTTGCAGGGGTTCTTTTAGGTTTTGAAGCTGTGAAATAATAGTGAATTATCAGGCTTTAAAAGCTATTAAAAGCCCTCTTATAACCGACTTGGGGCTTTTAACTTTTAGCACTTAATTTTGGCAAGTAGGTGATGCACCTACTTGTCACCTACCAGCCTGCGCAGTTCTACGGAAATGTAATTATCTCAATACTCCGAGATCGTATTGACAAACGGTTTGAAGAATTGGAAACTAGACTCATAGACCTTTAATTTGGTAGGTAGATCACCCCATAACTCCTTGTAAATTGGGAGAAAATCGCAGAAACATTTGACCTAACGTTTAAGTAAAATTGTGAACCTAAGTTGCGACAACTTTTGTCGACTTTTGTTTCATAACTCGTTTGACTTCAAGACTTATGAAACGGATATCATATCATTAAAATACCTTAAAACATGACATCTTGGTAATGTTAAACACCTCTCGATTTTCCCAAAAATGCGAGTTACAACATCCTTAACTCGTTTATCCTCTAATACTTGTTAACCGCCCTTATACACCTTTGCATCGTTTAGGACCAATAGGACTCAACTCTTATTGTCTCAAAGGTAATTCTCTTCTCGAACCAAGGTAGACTATCTTACGGTGTAATATAACACGTACAAATATGGGTCATAACAACAACTACGATGCAAATCACATCTCATGAGTCATCTCCCTCATATTTTGCCACAAGGCCTAAATAGGACCACAACAAGCGTGTGAATAATATTAAAACCCATCATAGCATAAGAGAGAAACACATTAAACAGATTGGGGCATGAATAACATCCATTGTGTCCAATGACAAACCCAGAGTAAATGTCGTGCATGAATATACTAATCCAATCAGGTGTAGAATACACACTCACATTAGGCCCACCAATAGACCCCAACCATTTAAAACCACTCCAAAATAGGTAGGTAGCCTTATAGAAGTCCACAGTGACCTACCCATAACACATACAATCAGTTGTCTAGTCCTCAACACATTTTCACAATCCGCAACCAAATGAATATTCTACCTCTCACAACATCGAGTCTCTAAACTTTAAAATTTCGGATTGTCCATAGATGATCTCTAAATCCCCCCCTTAAATGATTGACACATCACGCATACTCAATCCCATCATGCAAAATACTTCTATAATCTTCCGCATCGAGTAGTAAAATCTCACTATCAACGGTTATCAACCACATGATTTCTGTAGTACTAGCCAAGAATCCATAACTCAATACTAGATGTGTCTTCTACAACATACATCTTTCTCAAGCAGTACAAGATAGTGTTAGCATTCTCTTAAACATTTGGATCTCCCATGTTGTCAAGAACACATGACCTTCCTTTTAAAACCGAAATGGAATATCACCCATTCAATCCTAATGCCTTACGACTCACTGCATCGATCATGCCATGATATGAAATACGAGAACCATGTTATCGAGTCTGAATCACATGTAGTATGTACATTCCATAAACCAAAAACCTTCCACTTAACTCAATTCAAGAGATAACCATGACACACAACAAACTTCCCACACCCATAGAAGCATCGGCCTCAAGTTGTGGTCAAAACCATCGTGAACTCTTCAAAACTCATTAGCACATAGCCAATCCACCAAAATTGAATCTATCTTAAATCAACCAAGTCACGCAGACTGTCAAAACCAAAAGTAACTCAAACAGAAATACTCGCTCTAACAAGAACTTATGCGAATTTGAAGTTGTTGCTTTCATCTCTCTAGTACTGCTATGTAGAATCAATAATGATATAACATCTAATGCAAACCTCAGATCTTAGCCATACACAAATCCAAAAATCCTTAGTTACCACACATAAATCTTGAACCCATAAAAAACCATTCTCGAGAGTTACCCACTCCGACCAAGTCTCGTATGTTACAAACATGCCAGATAACTAGCACTTCCCTAGCACATGAATACCCTGAAAGAAGCAACCGAGAAATTTCTTCCTCTTGCACACTACATCCACAAAGGAACATCAAACCGGAGCCACTCAGCAACCCCCAAATATCCGTAAACTGTAATAAATCATGCATCTAGTACATTCCTTGCACAAATAATCCTCGATGACACCCTTCTCAAACCATATACAAACCACAATGCACCCAAGTCCAGGAACTAGAGCAACACATGCTCAAATGACCCGACAATCGATGGTAGGCTCCCCAACTTGGCGTGGAGCCACAAACACATAATCTTATAACCCACAATACCCTTCCTTCTTAACTTGCCACGACTTCGTGTTGTTATCCAGCTGAATCTCCTCATAAGCTCACATAGCACTAGTCAAAATACACTCAGATCATCTGCCGAGTTCATACTTATCCTTGTGCAGTCAAGCCACCAACAGATCCACATATCAAGACTGACAACACATCTAAGCGATAATCAAGTATCCATAAACCTCTATAGCCCATCCGCAACATCACAAGCCATCAGTGCACATCTAAATCTGAGTAATTAGCATCACACATAATCAAAGAGAAAAAAAGGTAGAGATTAAGGCTTCAAGCTCAATCAAGGCCGCACGATAAGAAAAGAAATAAGGGGAGTTTCCTCGATGCCTTGTAGCCTCTTGAAGATACATATGGATGTCATCCTACAGATTCGCAAGACTCTACTAGATACTTGCTCATGACTCGTAGAACCTATAAACCTAAAGCTCTGATACCAACTAGTCACGATTCAAAAATTTCACCAAGTCATGATGGCACCTAATCCAATCCGCTAGGTAAGACAAACACTATAAGTTACAACTATAATGAGAAATCATCACTAATAATAAGTAAAACTACAAAAACATCAAATACAACTATCCTAAGGACTAGTAATACATGTCATGAGCTACTAAGATTGAGAATACAACTTTGGTACAAAGAAATATTACAACATCTATTTGAAGTTTACGTAAATCGAATTTCGAAATCCTATACTACTATGAACAAATAATAGTAGGTGAATGGAATGTTGTGGTCTTTAATGCTCGCCCTCGAACTCCGCATCCGCTTATCTCCAAATATCTGCACACAAGGTGTAGAAGTGTAGTATGAGTACAACCGACCCCATGTACTTAGTAAGTATCTTGACTAACCTCGGTGAAGTAGTGAAGAGGTTTTTAAGTCAAACGATACTCACTTAATATAAATTGTATAGTTCGTAAGCAAGAGAAATAAAAAGGAGGAAGGCAAGTAATAATGAAATGATCGAATAAAGAAATACTAAACATGTTTCACAAATGTCACAACCAAACCTCTCCACTAAATCAAGTCTGTGAGGAAGAACAATATAATTGAACCAATATAAGCTATAACTACAAACTCGTATAATAAAAATGGGTATGTTCGGGATATCAAATCAAACGGCATGGCAACACCCTTCGTGTATTTATCTCATTCTCACCAAGCAAGAAACACCCTTTGTGCAATACCACTCTTCTCACTAATCACATGTATAACAACACCAAACTAGGTATAAGACATATAGCTAACAGTAACAATAAGGTAAAAGGCATAGATGGAACAGCAACAATGAAGGTACTAGACTGAAATGTAGCAACAACAAGCAAGGTAGAAGGCATATATGGAATAGCTGCAACAAAGGTAACAGATACAGAAGTAGCAACAACAACCAAGGTAGAAGGCATGTATACAATAGCAACAAACAAGGTAGAGGCATGTAGATGACAGTAACAAATAAGATAGAAGGAACAATAACAAGTCAAGAAAGAAAGCATATATGCGACAACACAAGATAGAAGGCATAGATGGTGTAGTAGCAATATGATGGAAGGCATAGATGTAACAACAACAAAAAGGATAGAAAGCATAGGTGCAACAATAAAAATTCAGGAAGAGGCATAAATGTATATGTGAGGGAGAGGTAGCACATTATAATGCATGATTCTCATCCTCGCTTGCATGGAAACACCCTTCATGCCATGAACTCTCATCCTCACTTGCACAGAAATACCCTTTGTGCCAATATTATATCGCTCTTTCTCACCAAGCACAGAAACACTCTTCCTGCAAAAATAATTATGTCAAGAAGCACAGAAACACTCTTCGTGCAGAATAATTATGTCATGAAGCACGGAAACACTCTTCGTGCATAAATCAATCTTCCTCACAAGCACGGAAATACCCTTCGTGCAATATACTCTTCCTCACCAAGCATATGTAAACAGTAACAAGAAAGGTGAGAAGCATAGATAACATCAAGAAGAGTAATTAAGAATAGCACTCCACGGGAGAGATAATCCTAATAGATATGACAAGAATAACGGATATAGATACGTGTTCATGATATAATGTATGACCTTAAATCAAGTAAGTAAACAACCTTAAGAATAGTCCATCACATTCAATTAGGATATCATAAACTAAGATATGATATCTAGCATGGATATGTGTGCTCGTGTTATCATAGGAATCACGTGAAGCATAAGTCAAGAAGAACATGTAATTCAATAGGGCATCAAGTAATCTAGAATCTACCTCCAGCATGAATGCTCACGGCACATGCATATACGCTCGTTATCTCGCATATACATCACCCAGTAAGTAGCAAACAATACCATTTATTAGGAAAAATTCTCTCAAACCAAAGTTAGGCAAGACATTTACCTCATTCGGGTCAGTCCCAACCTCTAAAATCGCATTTCCTTGAGAAATCACCTCAAAACCAGTTCCAATTTTGACAATCATCAATCAAGAAAGCCAACCAATGTCATAGAAAGTAATCCCAATCAAAAAAGCCTCGATCTTTAAAGAATTTCCCAAAAGTCAACAAGAGTCAACCCGGCCCCACATGCCCGAAACTCGGAACAAATACCAAAATCTGGTGACCCATAGCCTTTGAGTCTAAATATATGATTAGATTCCAAAATCGAGTCCAAATAGATACTCAAATCCTCCAAAATACACTATCTTAAAGTGTAGTCAAAAAACTCAAATTTCACATTGAAATTGCATGTTTTTTTTGTTGAAATCCATATTAAACCTTGAAATATAATCACAAATTGGTATAATCACTTACACTCTTGCCTTGTATGAAAATCAAAATCGCCCATCACCAAGTCTAGTGTTAAACATATGAAACAATGAGCTAAAATCCCAAAATTCCAACTCTTAAACCAGTAGCAGATGTCGCACTTGCGACAAATAGTTTGCATGCGTATGTTTGCAGTTGCGACCACGGGTTCGCAATTGTGAGTCTCACAATTGCGACCACATATTCGCAATTGCAACCAAAAGTTTGCAAATGCGAAGTTAGCAATTGCAGCCAAAAGTTCGCAATTGTAAAGTATCAACAGCACCAGTAATCCCAAACTTCACCGAAATGATCCAAAACCACCTAGAAACTCATCTGGCACCTCCCGGACACAAACCATATATGTGTTTCAAAAATAAAATACGCTATTAACCTACTCGCACACTCAAAATACTAAAAGATGCCATCTTGACCCGATATTGACCATGGCCAAACTCCAAATACTTAACTTAACTAGTCTCTGAACCAATGACCCAAAACACACCCGAGTCCCTCAGAACCCCATCCAATCATGCCGATAAGTAAAAATATCTTATTATGAATTATCCAAAGTCTCAAAACATGAATAGAAACATCAAAACCAAGAATCAAGATTGAATCTATCTCTTAACTTTCAAATATTCAAACTTCACCAAATGTGTCTCAATCATAGTTAGACATTCCAGATGACAACCAAACATTGCATACAAGTTCCAATCAACCAAATGAACCTATTCAAAGTCTCGGGATACCAATTAAAGCCCGATAACACCAGAGTCAACTCCTCGTCAAACTTATGAGTTCTCCAATTAAATTGCCAACTTTTGGCAAATAGAGCCAAAACCTTCTAGAAACCTCCAAATTCAAATCCGAATACAGACAAGTCCATAATCACCATAGAAACCTATTGCAAACCTGAAATCTCAATTTCGAGGTCATTTGCTTAAAAGTCAAATCTTGATTAACTCTTCCAATTTAAAGCTTCCAAATTGAGAATTACTCTATCTAATCAATCTCGAACTTCGGAAAAATCAAAACCAACCATACACACAAGTCATAATACATCATGTGAAGCTACTCAAAGTTTCAAATCACTGAACGGAATGCTAACGCTCAAAACGACCAGTCGGGTCATTACATTCTCCCCCACGTAAACATAAGTTCGTCCTCGAACGTGCCAAGAGTCGTTCCAAATATGCCAAAACACAGTATAATCTCGCCATACACATACCCGTAGGTGATCTCATATCACATGTGGGTATGAGATCAAAACACTTAAACATACCCATACCCACAGGTATGGGTAAGACACTGTATAAGCTCGCCATACGCATACCCACAAGTGATATCATGTCAACTCAATCCATATAAGTCTATTTATACAATCTTACTGAATATTCTTCCTTTGGCCTTAGTCCACAAGCCTTATAACTAAATTCCAACATTCAAAATTCTCTATATTACCCGATCCTTGTAGATATATATTGTACCAGCCCTCACAAGTTGCATCAAGTCATATATATAATCCCAAAATATACCAACATGATGTACCGCATAACTCATGTACTCATAGCAATAACTTCCAAGAACAATAGCTGCTCATTACCAAATTTGGTACCAATAATATACTTCATATCATATAAAACTGAAACGACCCGGCCGGTCGTTTGAGTATGTTAGCCTCGTTCCCATATTAAGTGCCTCCTACAAGTTATATTATGGTTATCTTACTTGCCGGGGTGGTTGGTTTGGTTTCAGGTAAGTTTCGAAGTGAATTGGGACACTTAATCCCAAAGTTGAAAGCTTAAATTGAAAGAGTTGACAGGAGTTAAACATAAGTTAGACGACTCCGAACTGGAGTTTTGTTGGTTTTGATAGCTTTCGTATCTATGATTTAGCTTGCTTTCCTAGAGTCTCTTACTTTGTTTCCCGTACTGTAGTATCAGAGCCAGCTCATTCGTTCGGAGGGAGGAACAGTTTACTAAATATGTCTGAGTCATTTACATCATCCTCTTCCTTAGCAAAAATGAATATGTCTCCTACTCTATATAAAACCCTATCTAAAAAATATGATTACCTCTATGAAGTAGATATCCTACCCGATGAACAAAAAGTATCTTCCACTGAACTACCTCTCATAAATCCCTACTCAGCTTTCACCAAAAAATTATTTGCACCCTGGACCCAAATTCGTTCCCTAGTCCAACACAGACCAAAAGGAGTTAAGGAATATGTTGCTGCCTCAAAACTCGACCAGCATCCTATTCTTGCCACTCGAGAGGAACAATTTATCACTCTTCAAATCCCAGATGATTTTCCCAGGCAATGGAGAGATCATGGTTTTACCCATATCCATTTTGGTGCCATCCAAATCGCTTTAACATATCATGGAAGAAAAGGTCAACCTGTTATAGATCGACTTTCTCTTCTAGATACAAGATACTTGGAGTACCAACATGCAAATTTGGGTACTGCAGAAGTTACCCTGAATGCTGGAACTGTCTTCATAACAATCTTTCCAAATTTCAACATGTCCCTTTATGATCCATACTTAACCGAAGCACTAAAAATTCAAGTCCAAATCCAAGCAGCCTGTCAAACCAAAGATTCCATCCAAACCACTCTTCATCATCAAAAGGCGTGGCGAGTCCAAAATCATGCCATGGTCTTTGCCTTCCCGGAGGAGAAAATGCTTTACTCTTAAATATTGATGCTACCAAAGAAAACACCATATGCACCCAAATACCAAACAAATTTAAAGAGATGAACTTGTCAAAATTCTTCCTGATTCCTGGATCACAAATTATGAAAAGTTAAGAGAACCGGAGGAATCCCTACAATCTGGTGAGCCAACTTTTACCAAAAGAAATGACAAACCGTTTGCATAAGCTTTGACCATTCCCACCTCAAAAAACCCAATAAAATCATCTTTTCTTGCCAAATGATTCAACCCAAGGATACAGATTTGGAATGTACAAAGCATCATGGAAGAACATGACTGGTGTCAAAATTTTGACAAAAATGGAAAAAGAACTTGGTGGTTCAAATGCCCCTTTACGGGACACTGCCCTTGGGATCTTGGTTGCGACTGTCAAGATTGTTTAGAAGATCCAAATGGAGAATATGATGAACACCACCAGCGTCATGGGGAAAGGTTCGGCCTCAACAAAACCAAACCTAAATCCAAGAAAAAGGGGAAAACCACTGGAAAAAAAATTTCGAGCCAAATATGAAAATAAAGACCCTTCAATTGGCTCGTTAAGCCGTCCAGGTAAATATGAATTTCTTGTCAGCTACAAACCCCAGGAATGGCCAAAATTACCAGAAAAATTCACTCCAAGTTGGGAGGATAGTGAAACCACACCCAAACCCAAATCACCATCAGCCCCTACCTCACAACCCAAAAAGCCACCTAAACCTAAAACTTCACCAATTCCGAAAATCATAAACCCCCCACAACCATAGATATTCATGCTAAGTCCTTCAAGCTCCAGTCATACCCAAGACTTTCCTTCACTACAACCTTTTGAAAGGAGGGTATAAGCAATGTTCCAAAAATTCTCAAGAAAAACGTAGTGCTACCTACTGGAGAAAAACCCCCCAACAAGTGGCATTGAAGCAACAATGAACTGGCAATCCGAAAACTCCATCTGCCAAAACAAGGTACTGAACAACATTGGCAACACCATAAGGAACGTGGTATACACAAAACAAAATGATGAGCAAAGTAAAAAAAATTGAGAAAAAGATGGAGCAAACATCGTCTCGCCATGACGGACAAATCAAAGCATTGCAACTAAGGTTGGCAAACTTACAATACGAGGTTTGTCCGCCAGGAACTTCACTTTTCCAATTCTTCCAACAACAACAAAAGGAGACGATTTCCATCAAAGAACAGATTCAAATTTTGAGAAATGACCACATTAGGCCACAAACAACCCCAGTTTTCCCTTCAAAACCGACTTTCTTCCCTATGTCTCCACAAGCATATTCCCCACCTAAATTGGACTACACCTTTTCTACTTATCCATCTACCTCACAAAATCCAATCTCTTTCACCCAACCCTTAAAAGAAGAACAGGATTTTGATATCGCAAGATTGGTTTGGGAAAGGAAAGATGCCCTTGCAGCACAGAAACAAACCAAGAAAAGGCGAGACCAAGGAGAAAGCTCAAAAGGGTCCAACCCCGAAAGTCTGATGATTTCTGACCAGAAGGCTCCAGCCCTTTATGTCTCCCAGCCAAAATGCATATCAGAAGAAGATACTCCATGGTCGGAAACTCTGAATTCATCAGACGATGAATCGATGGAAGATAGCTCTCAATCAAGCAATGAATCAACAACGAACTCTTCCGAAGATGACAATACCCCAATATTTGTAAACCATCCAAGAAAGCCAGAAGTATTTGAGATAGATGAGGAACAAGAAGGCATGACAGATGAGCCAATCCTAGAAAGAAGATACAAGCCCATGGCATCCAAGCCAGTTGGAACCGGTTTTCATACTTTCACCTTACACGACGTCAAGGTTTCAAAATGGCCTCAGAGGATCCAAGACTTCTATACTTGGATGGTGACCAAAAATTTGGCAGAACGAGAAAAGTATATCATCTTGTCATAACTCACTTCACGATTCTCTGGGATCCTTAGAGATTGGTGGAACTCACTTGGAATTCAAGACAAAAATACTTTTCTCACTTCCCTAGATTTTGCCTTCAACATCCGGGTCCTACATGAAGTTTTCTGCGGAGATACTAGCCAAAGACAGGAGAAAATGCAAAGACAACTCTTTGAGATGAAGTGTGTGTCATTCGACAGAAATGACATTGACAGGCATTTTCAAAAAATGGCGAAGATGTACTTTGAAATCGGCGAAGACATCAATCTGAAGCAAGCCTTTGTCTCTTCCCTTCCAAAGCTGTTGGCAAGCCGAACCATGACCATCATTGAAGAAAAGTTCCAGTCCATAACTATCCCACAAATTGGTTACATCAGGCAAGCTATTTTCGTCGCATTTGATGACATTTGGACAAAGCGCTCAGCCCTAAAGCAAATTATCCAGCACAATCCAGCGCTTGAGAAAGCATGCCGCAAATCTGATCTAATCACTGGATCAGGATGTTCCTGCCACATGTCCAGACGACGTAAAGAATTCAGGAGGTTCAGATGGCCAAGAATTCCAGATGGAAAATCAAAATCCAAGATGCGCACAAAATATTTCAGACGCAGAAGGCCAGGAAATTTTCACAAGAAGAACAGATGCTTTATCTGCCATAAGATTGGACATTTGGCAAAAAATTGTCCCCAGTCAAGAAGATCTGTCAAACTCCTTGAAGAGATTGAAGATTATACTGGCATACATCTTGCAAAAGAGGAGGACCTTGAATCCATATTCTCTATGGATGATGAACCCAATGAAGAAACTTTATTCTCTCTCGATATCTATGAACATCAAGGCAATGATCAGTACCAAATTTCAGAACCAGTGATCAAGGCCCGAGAGGAGATCAATGCTCTCACAGTCGTTCCTCAAGTATAACTCAAAGTCTATTCATCCAAATGGGATAAACCAGCTCGAGTTATTGCTTTCATCGACACCGGAGCTACTTCCTCACTCATAAATCCTGTTGTTCTCCCTGAAGATCAATGGGTGCCGCATTTTAAAGATTTCAACACTGCATCAAATGCAATCTTAACCACAACCGTCATTACAAAGCACCCGGTCACAAACTGAGTTCTTTCCAGCATTGAAGTACAGAACCAAGCTGCTAGGGTCTGATGTGCCAGGAAAAGATCTTATTATTGGATTCGACATTTACAGGCAACTAAGAGATCAACTCCAGATCAAGGCTAACGGGATAGCTTTTAAAAAGTAGTTCAGACCTTATTTTGAGATTCCAAGGCTATTCCAAATCACCAATGACGAACAAATCAAAGAGATTGAGCAAAATCTCATTGAACATTCATGTGCTGAATCCCACAAGGATTTCATGAAGAAAGGAAAAAGCCCATTATGGAAAAACCAAGAGTTTTTTTATCAAGATCCCTTTCAAGAAAAATGCAAACATCAGTTCGACAAAGGCCAGTCATTCAGGCATGAATCCAGATCATCTTCAGCTTGCAAAGAAAGAATGCGAAGAACTTTTAGAATTTGATCTGATAGAGCCGTCGGATTCACAATGGGCATGCGAAGCATTTTATGTCAACAAAAGAGCTGAGCAGATAAGAGGAAAACTCAGGTTAGTTATTAATTACCAGCCACTAAACTATTTCCTCCAAGATGATAAATTCTCCATCCCAAATAAACTCACTATTTTCTCCCACTTAGCCAAGGCCAAATATTTTTCTAAGTTTGATTTAAAATCTGGATTTTGGCAATTAGGAATCCACCTTGAAGAACGACCCAAAACGGGATTTTGCATCCCCGATCATCACTTCCAGTGGAAAGTCATGCCCTTCGGGTTGAAAACTACACCCTCCTTGTTCCAAAAAGCCATGATAAAAATTTCTCAACCCATCCTCCATACCTCCTTAGTTTACATTGATGAAATCTTGTTATTTAGTGATACATTGGAAGAACATGTCAACTTGCTTCGTCAATTTGAGACATTAGTAACACAGTACGAAATCATTCTCTCAGCAAAAAGATGGTTCTTGCTCAAAAGGAGATTGATTTTCTCGGAATGCATTTTGCCCAAGGTGAATACAGTCCAAGACCACATATATGTTAGGAATTACTTAAATTTCTGAATACCAACCTCACAACAAAGCAGATCCAACAGTTCTTGGGTGTAATAAATTATGTAAGAGATTTTATCCCAAATATCTCTACATACATTTCACCGCTCACAAAAATACTCAAGAAAAATGCACCATCATGGGGAGAGAAACAGGATGAAGCAGTCAGAAAAATAAAGGAGATATGTAAAAATGTCAAGTCTCTCTACATCCCTTCAGATGGAAAGAAGATACTGCAAACTGATGCCAGCCATGAATATTGGAGTGTTGTTCTATTTGAAGAAAAAGATGGCCAGAGGAAAATATGCGGATACGCCAGTGGAAAGTTTAAAAATGCCGAGCAACATTATCACTCCACTTTCAAGGAAATTCTTGCAGTAAAGAATGGAATCAAGAAATTCAATTTCTTCCTTATCCATACAGAATTTCTAATAGAAATGGATATGAAGGCTTTCCCAAAGATGATCCGGATAAGTTTAAAAATTATCCCCAATCCTCAGATTCTCAGATGGGCTCAATGGTTCTCTCCATACAAGTTTCAAGTCAAGCACCTAAAAGAAAAGGATAATATTCTCGCAGATTTTCTGTCGCGACCGGAAGAATTCTCAAAAAGATTTACCACAGCAAAACTGAAGTCAAAGCAAGAGCCAATTAACCACATCTTTATGCTTTCAAATGCACCAGGAACAACTTCATTAAAGCCAATAGATCATCCCCCGGAGTTGTTCAACCTCATGGATCCCTTTGATCCGTCAATTATTATGGAAAGAAGAACTTATTATGAGCTCCAAGTTTTCCGACAATATGGAGGATCCATTATCAAGCCTTATGGTGTCAATCCAGAATATCCGTTCTGCCATATATTCATAGCTCAAGCCAAGGATTTTCCACAAGAACTACTGTGGTTTTTCTGGTACCTATGCCATCATTACTATATTTTCATGGAATTCAAATGCAACATCTTCACGGATTTTGATAACATTGCACCAACCCTTAGAGTATTTTTACTATGGTTCAAGCCTACAAGATATTAGAAAAAATGTTTCAGCGATTCATACGCAGCAAAGATATTCATGTTTTATAGGCCAAAAAAGATCATTAATGGAAAAGTCCAGGCGCAAGCAAAGGCATCATTCTGGTGGAAATTTCTCGTGTCCATTTTATCAATGGAGGAAGAATATAGTGAGGCACAAAGAATCCTTTTTAAGCAAAATAGGTGCATCCTGAAAGAGATATGGCCAAAAGATTGGGCAAGCTGGAATTATACCAATACTCAGCCTCACTGGGAAAGAGTCCGGGAAGCAGCAAAAGAATATCAAATACCGTATGAAGTCATCCGAGAAAAGATCACTCATGACATTTCCAGATTAAAGTTTCGGATTACATCTCTCAATCCAAAGGAGAAGGAACATAGCAGGGAAGAACCGTCAAGTTCCAGGCGTTACTTCACAAGGTCTTAGAAAAGATGCTTGGAAGACAATTCTATGATCAATAAAGGATAATTATCTTAATCCCTGCTAATCCCACCATAATCCTACATTACCTACCAAAAAACCCTCAAAAAATATCCTACCCATGCCAAGACAAATTTCCACATCTTTACATACTATCCGGGCCCCACTTCACCTTATTTTCACATACCCCCACATGCTTCGTCACATGCAACACAATACTTTCACATGGCGTCACTTTCTCCCTCATACTTTCACATGCTACACCATGTATATTTCACCCCGTTCACATGTTTTCAGGTGTTTTTAGTTGTTTTGCCTAAAGTCCTTCACATATCGAGAGGGACCCGCTTGTAGATAAGTTTGCCATGTAAGACAGGTTTATTTTATCTAGAAAGTTTGTCTTGTAATAACCTCTTAGTCCTATATAAAGGAGTCCTTGTAGTAGTTGTAGGATCATCTTAGAACCATCTTAGAAACCATCTTGTAAACATCGTGTAACCCTTGTAAATCTCTTGTGATATATTACATATGAGTGCTTTCTAAATTTCCCTCTTGTTCTTTATTTCGAATGGATGGAAAGGCCGGTCCATGTATGAAAATAAAGTAAGAATACTCTTTAAAAGTTAGCTTATTGTAGTACGAAAGTTTTCTGAGTTATGAACAACTAACGTTGGTTATAGTACAAAAGTTTTCTGAGTTGTGTAGCTTGGCAAGCCGTCCCTAATGGGTTGTTGAATCCAGCCCCTTTTTGTAGGAAAACTTTTGCGACTATAAACAAATTAACTGTTTGTGTAGCTTGGCAAGCCGTCCCTTATGGGTTGTTGAAGCCAGCCCCTTTTGTAGGGAAACTTTCGTATCTATGATTTAGCTTGCTTTCCTGGAGTCTCTTGCTTTGTTCCTCGTACTGTGGTATCAGAGCCAGCCCATTCGTTCGGAGGGAGAAACATTTTATTACATATGCCTGAGTCATTCCCATCATCCTCTTCCTTAGCAAAAATGAATATGTCTCCTACTCTATATAAAACCCTATCTAAAAAATATGATTACCTCTATGAAGTAGATATCCTACCCGATGAACAAAAAGTATCTTCCACTGAACTACCTCTCATAAACCCTACTCAACTTTCGCCAAAAAATCATTTGCACCCTGGACCCAAATTCATTCCTTAGTCCAACACAGACCAAAAGGAGCCAAGGAATATGTTGCTGCCTCAAAACATGACCAACATCCTATTCTTGCCACTCGAGAGGAATAATTTATCACTCTTCAAATCCTAGATGATTTTCCCAGGCAATGGAGAGACCAAGGTTTTACCCATATCCATTTCAGTGCCATCCGAATAGCTTTAACATGTCACGGAAGAAAAGGTCAACCTATTATAGCTCGACTTTCTTTTCTAGATACAAGATACTTGGAGTACCAACATGCAAATTTGGGTACTGCAGAAGTTACCTTGAATGCTGGGACTGTCTTCATAACAATCTTTCCAAATTTCAACATGTCCCTTTATGATCCATACTTAACCGAAGCACTAAAAATCCAAGTCCAAATCCAAGGAGCCCCTCAAGCCAAAGATTCCATCCAAGCCACTCTTCATCAGCAAATGGCGTGGCGAGTCCAAAATCATGCCATGAATCTTTGCCTTCCCGGAGGAGAAAATGCTTCACTCTTAAATATTGATGCTACCAAAAGAAACACCATGTGCACCCAAATACCCAGACAAATTTCAAGAGATGAACTTGCCAAAATTCTTCCTGATTCCTGGATCATAAATTATGAAAGTTATAAGAACCGGAGGAATCCCTACAATCTGGTGAACCAACTTTTACCAAAAGAAATGACAAAACCGTTTGCATAAGCTTTGACCATTCCCACCTCAAAAAACCCAATAAAACCATCTTTTCTTGCCAAATGATTCAACCCAAAGATACAACAGATACATACCCTGAACCTGATAGAGAGCTCTTTTGGAATATACAAAGCATCATGGAAGAACATGAGTGGTGTCAAAATTTTGAAAAAAATAGAAAAAGAACTTGGTGGTTCAAATGCCCCTTTACGGGACACTGCCCTTGGGATCTTGATTGCGACTGTCAAGACTGTTTAGAATATCCAAATGGAGAATATGATGAACACCACCAACGTCATGGGGAAAGGTTCGGCCTCATCAAAACCAAACCAAAATCCAAGAAAAAGGGGAAAACCACTGAAAAACAATTTCGAGTCAAATATGAAAATAAAGACCCTTCAATTGGCTCGTTAAGTCGTCCAGGTAAATATGAATTTCTTGTCAGTTACAAACCCCAGGAATGGCCAAAATTACCAGAAAAATTCACTCCAAGTTGGGAGGATAGTGAAACCACAACCAAACCCAAATCACCATCAGCACATACCTCACAACCCCAAAAGCCACCTGAACCTAAATTTCACCAATTCCAAAAATCACAGACCCCCCATAACCACAGATATTCATGCTAAGTCCTTCAAGCTCCAGTCATACCCAAGACTTTCCTTCACTACAACCTTTTGAAAAGGAGGGTATAAGCAGTGCTCCAAAAATTCCCAAGAAAAACTTAGTGCCACCTACTGGAGAAAAACCCCCCACCAAGTGACATTGAAGCAACAATGAACTGGCAATCCGAAAACTCCATCTACCAAAACAAGGTACCGATCATTGCCTTGATCTTCACAGATATCGAGAGAGAATAAAGTTTCTTCATTGGGTTCATCATCCACAGAGAATATGGATTCAATGTCCTCCTCTAGATGTATGCCTGTGTAATCTTCAATCTCTTCAAGGAGTTTGACAGATCTTCTTGACTAGGGACAATTTTTTGCGAAATGTCCAATCTTATGGCAGATAAAGCATACTTAGGCATATGTTCGGATATTGATTTGGAGGTTCGAAGGTCATTTTGTCTTGAATTGGCAAAAGTTGAAAAGTTAAAGGTTTGAAAGATTGATAAGTTTGATCGAGAGTTGACTTTATTGATATCGGGCCCGGATTTTAGTTGTAGAAGTTATAGGACTGTTGTGTCATTTATGACTTTTGTGCAAAATTTGAGGTCATTCAGAAGTAGTTTGGTACGTTTCGGCATTAGTTTTAGAAATTAGAAGTTCATTAGTCCATTACGCTTGAATTGATTTACGATTCATTGTTTTGGTGTTGTCTGATGTGGTTTGACGCTTCGAGTGAGTTTGTATCGTGTTTTAGAACTTATTGGTATGTTCGGACGAGGTCCCAAAAGCCCTGGGTGTGTTTCGAATGGAGTTCGGACCATTTATGCATGTGTTGAGACTATTGATTTTCTGTGCTTCTAGTTCTTTCACCGTGTTCGCTAAGGATATGCGGTGATTGTGTAGAGTCCTTAGTGTCTAATGAATTTTTACTCTTTGCATTCGTGAAAGTTATAAAGTGATGGCGATTGTTGTAGTGCTTGTGCATCAAGAACGCGTGCGTGGGACCGCGTTGGCATATAAGGAAGGAGATGTTGTAGGGAGGCACGCGTTATTCATTGCATTCGTGTGGCCTTGACCGCGATCGCGTAACCTGAAGATCACCAGTCATCGCGTTCACGACTAAAGTCTCACGATCGCATACAAGGATTTAGTGGGCTGGTGTAATTTGTTCTCCACGATTGCGCTTGATTTTCCGTGATCACATAAGGTAATAATTTGGCAGTAGATATTTAATTTCCAAATCGAGGGTTAGAGTTATTTTCATCTTTTAAGCTAGGGGCCTCGGTTTTGGGCGATTTTTGAAGAGATTTTTAAGGAGTTGATCGGGGTAAGTGATCTTGACTCGGATTTGATATTATACATGAATCCATCATTGTTATATCATTTAATTAGTGTTTTGAGTTGGAAAAATTGGAGAATTTTGTGAAAACTTCCTAAGCTATATTTTGAGGATTTGAAGGTTGATTTGAGGTCGGAATTGAATAATTTTAGTATGGTTAGACTCGTTATTAAATGGGGGTTCAGAATTTGTAAGTTTTGTCTGGTTTCGAGACGCGAACTCGGGGTTGACTTCTTGAATTGACTTTTTTGATCTTCTTTAAAGATTGCAACTTTATTATCCGGAATAGTTTCCTATGGTTTGTATTTATGGTATAAAGTTATTTTGGCTAGATTCGAGCCGTTCGGAGTTGGATAATCACGGAAAAGGCTTACTAGTGGATTGAGTTAGCTTGTTTTAGGTAAGTATCTTGCCTAACTTTGTGTAAGGAAACTACCTCTTAATATTTGGGTTGATTGTGCTATATGTGAAAGCCGTGTACACGGGCTATATGTGGTATTTGAGTTTAGGCTATTTGGACTCTTTTCATACCTTTAATTGAATTGTCATAGCATGTCATATATTCGTTGTTAGTCTACTCTTACATGTATTAATATACCCTCACATGCATTATTTAACATTGTTAACACTTGTTCCACCTTTTACTTGTTAATTGCTCTTATATGCTTTAGTTGTAGTTATTGTCTTCCTTATTGTCCGCTATTTCTTTAATTGTTGAATTGTTTACTTGAAGTTGTTTTCGTGGAATAGCTTCCTGTTGAGTTATTGGTGTTGAAGTTGTAAAAGCCATGATCACAATGAGGCAAAGTTGTTAACTGATGAAATACCATTCTTATTGAGCTATTTAATTTCAGTTTACTATTGATGAGACTCTTGTACACGTCGTGGTTGAGCCATGGGCTATTTGTTGTGGAAACACTGGTATTGTTGATTCTTTTGGCATGATGTGGCATATGGGCACTTGTGGTGTGAATTGTGATTATGTCCTGATACTGATGCGCATGCGGAGGTATAAGGATAGGGGTTAATGTGCATGCAGCGGCATAAGGTGGGATTTATGTGTGTGTTGCTAGTAAAGGAATTACTTGACGCCACGCGGCAACATAAGGTGGGCTAAAGTTTGTGTAGCTATTTTGGGAAAACTATTTTCAAAACTCTTTAAATGTAAGGATCACGCGGTAGTTTAAGGAAAGATTGTGATTGTGATTGTGAAATGAGATTACGAGGCGGTACCTCAATTGTGATTCTTGTTGTTATCTCTCATTTACCTCACTTGTATTTGTCCGCATTGTTTTATTGATGTTCGTATTATGTGTTCCTCCCTTGTTGCATTTATTGCTTTAAATTCAGTTGTTGTCTATCTTGTTGTATTTATTTATGGCCTCATTTTTCTCGTTTTCATTATTAGACCGTATTATACTTGTTCAGCTTCTTTTTGTTATCCTAGTAGGTGTCTTGACAGCCTCATCACTAATCTACCGAGGTTAGGCTTGATACTTACTGGGTACTGTTGTGGTGTACTCACACTACGCTTCTGCACATCCTTTTGTGCAGATCCAGGTACATTATATTAGGGTAGACATCAGTGATTTGGCTATTCATCTTGGAGACGTCAAGGTATACCTGCCCGGTGTTCACAAGCCTTGGAGTCACCCTCTGTCCTTGTTTCTCTGTTGCATACTCTTTATTTAGACAGTGATGTATTAAGGATGTTTCAGTATATTCGTGTAGAGATTATGACTCAGTCTAACCAGATTTTGGGAGTTATTACCAACAGTATTGTTGAGTTCTATTGTGGTAGCTAGATGGTTTAATTTTGAAGTTTTATTGTTATTTTCGCTATTTCTTCATGTATGTTAGGCTTACCTAGTCTTACAGACTAGGTGCCATCACGACATCCTACTGTGGTAGAGTGGGGTCGTGAAAAAAACCTCACTCCAAACCTTTATAGCACTAAAATGATGAAAGGAACACGTTGAAACTCATAACCACCCATCAAACCAACAAGTAGTTGAGTTCCCTCGCCCAACAATAGCCAAATTCTGAACTGAGTAATAACATTATTCTTTCAAACATATCTTATCCCAATCTGGTTGCGCAAATTCCAGCTCCAATAACCTCGTTTCACCCAGTACAAGCTGCCTGACTGATATGCCACATCAAATTCCATCTAGAACCTCATATGATGCGAACCGTGCACCAAACAAGTAACAACTCAAATATAACTAAGAATGGATGGAGAATACAAATAAGAGAAATGTTCAACAAGTTCGACAGATGTAAAATCATAAGCATAATGCTATGAATACATCCCACAAGGGAGAAACAAAACACAGGAGATAAGCATAATGAGTCATATCCTAACATACTACTGTTGGAGGTATGCAACCCTATCTCACATACCAATCTACATGGAATAACCATCGAGCCATGATGCTCATAATCAACAAAAATATGTGCATCAACATCAAGCACGCAATGTGCATACACATAACCATGGGGGGACAGATAGCATAATGCGCTACAAAAAGGCAAGCACAACTACAGTGCAAGTCAACATCTCATAAGTTATCTCGCTCATATATCGCCATAAGACCTAAACAGGACCACAACAAGCATGTGAATATTAAGTAATCTTACCACCCATCATAGCCTAAAAGAGAAACACAGGGAGAAGGATTATGTTTGTGGAAGGTTGGGATCTGCTGCTTTGCATTCGTGTTCAGGAGATGTTGTAACGATCCGGTTGGTCGTTTAGTGTATTTGAGTTCCGTCCCCCTATTTGATGTTTTCCATATGTTTTTTTTTTGTGACTTGTATGGTTGATTGCTTTGGCTTTGGGAAGATTCGAGAGTGATTTGGTTCACTTAGTGTCATTTATGGAAGCTTAAGTTGACTGAGGATTGAATTTTGCGTAAAAGACCAAGGAATGGTATTTTTATAGTTCTATTAGGTTCATATGTCGATTTTGGACCTAGGTCTATGTCCTAATTTGGATTTGGAGGTTCCTAGGTTGATGTGGTTCGATTTGGCGAAAGTTGAAAATTTTAAAGTTTGGAAGATTCATAGGTCTGACAAGGAGTTGACTTTGTCATTTATCAGATTTGGATTGTTGTTTTAGGAATTGAGATAAGTTCATAATGTCATTTGGAAATTCTGTGCAAAACTTGAGGTCATTCTGAGTAGGTTAGACGTGGTTCGGCGTGGGTTTTAGAAGTTGAAAGTTTAATAAGTTCATTAGGCTTGAATTGAAATGAGATTTGTAGTTTTGATATTATTTGGTGTGATTTGAGACGTTGAGTAGGTCCATGTTATGTCTTGGGACTGGTTGGTGCGATGGAACGGGGTCTCGGTGGCCTCGAGTGAGTTTCGGATGGGTTTCGGATCATTTGAGGTTGAATTGGCAAGTTTGGTTCTGGTAATTTTGCACCTACGAGGTTTTGTCCGCAGGTGCGAGCCCGGCAAAATCGGACATTTGAGCAATGTCCTTCTTCATCCTTCTCCACCAATAATTGTTGGGGCCAAAAGCACACCCAAGTATAAGTGGTTAATAAATAATAAAGTGATGAGAAATTATCATCCCATGAGGATTTGTGATTAACTGTTGTCTAAACTAAACTACTTATGAGTTAATTGTTTAAGCAGTTTTCAAGAAGATGGTTGTGATTTTAATAACTAAAATTACTATGGAACTAAGAAACAATCAAGAATACAAGGATGCAAATAGAGCAAAGAAACACTTGGGAGAAAATTCAATGAGATGGGAAAATTCTAGGGTTATGGGATAAATGTCTCCTATTGCATTTTTCGGTTGATTCAATTACTTGATCTATCTAGTTTGTTGATTACAAGGTTTATTATGTTGGCGAAGTTTTTTCAACGCGTCGCTCGCCTATTCAAGCTAGCCTAATACTATACGTCTATAGAATCATAGTTAACAAGAATGCATGTACATCTCCTGCAAAATTTACCAAGTAAGGCAAGTTGAAAATGTCTATCTTAATCGCGAATCTATTCTCCAATGCCTGGATTTAGTAACTTATTCCATTAAATCTTATGTATAATTTATAGTTCCCGCATTCAAGTTCAACTATAAATTCGTAGATAGTATTTTACTATTAGCTACGCAGTAAAATAATTGAGCACAAGATTGAATAACAAATTAATATGATAAAATCAATTAATATCGTCAGCCGTCAAATAATAATATTCAATAACAACCTATATACCCAGAACAAAAGGTTTCTAGCCACTCGGGTTCTAACAACAATCAAAAAATTATTTTTAATTATAAAAGCTATAAATACGAGATGGAGAATGGAAGAATCAATGAAATCTGTGCTCCATTGCGTTCCTAAGCATTGCCTTCAAATATTGTCCAACCCCTTACTAATCATGTTTAGGAAGTATTTACAGGCTAGGGTCAGAGTCTCCAAGTCCAAAACCGAGTAGGAAATATTTAATTTATGGAGTGGGGGAACCAGGCTTTTATCCTCGCGAGGCCTGGTTTGTGGCGTGCTGGGAACCTCACAGCACGATGTTGGGCGTGAGCAGTTGGTCGAAAGGAGCCAGGCGTCGCCTCGTCCTTGGCTTCATCTAGTTTTTGCTTTTTCATGCTCTTTTCTTGTTCTTTCGGCATCCTTGTCTGCAACCTTCACTCATCTTGATATTTCAATGATCCTACATATAAAAATAAGTTAATTAAGCTCAAATGTCTCACATATTAAGATTAAACCCTGTAATGTAAGGTAAGCAATGCACTAAATATATACATTTATAGCCAAACATCACTACCCCACTCTTACACATTACTCGTACTCGAGGCAACCAACACTACATTATCCTTGAGCACTTTATGCTTAACACTTTTGGAGCACTAAATATATACATCCAACACACACTTCTCTTTACTTATGCCACACTTCAAAAATATTCAAAACAAAGACGACATGCTCATAATAATCGTTGCCTCAAAAAATGACTCAATGTCATAATGCGCTCATGGATTGACCACTCAACATCGTAGTTAAGTCTAATAATGTAACCTATCCCTCGTGAAATCATGTTCCCTCACAACAAAATTAAATTGAGTAAGTAGAATTCACACATGTGAATGTCATGATAAAATATAGTTTAAGAACCCAAATATATCCAAGAAATCGCTCACTCTCACAAAGAAGTCACATGCATGCAAAAGTTACCATAGACCTACCCATTACGTAAACCATTATTAATGTAGGCTCGCTCAATCTAAAATCAGTAAGGACTTATTCATGTTTGTAATACAGGCTAAGAGACAGGTAGGATACCTTTAGGGATAGGGACTAACTCTCCTAAGCACTTTAATACATCACACAATTAATTCTAAGCGCATATTATTCAATCATAACTTCAATTTTTACAAACAAATTCATCCTAATATAATGTTACCTTTTTGGTTAAGCACTACGTTAATTTTACCCACGAGCAAGGACAAGATGTCAATTTATGTATCTACATATATTTTTTCAGATTTTTCTTTCTCTGTTTCTTTCTTTTCTTTTCTTTCAACAACAAACAAAAATTTCTTCTACACTTTCTGCTAGATGTGCATTTCTTACAATTCAAGTGCTTCATTTTTTCTTTTATTGGTTCCGCTCAAAAGCCACCCAAGTTCCCTCTTTACTTCTTCTAGCACTCATTTTACACTTCATGTACTTTATGTGATGACCCGATATGTTATTTTTAGTATTAACACCTTTTTCTATGTTGTGAGACCCCGGTAGCACCATTTGATGTTATATGACTTGCGTGCATGGTCAATGTTATTTTTCGAAAAGCTTTTATGTGAAATTTTGAAGAAACATGATTTTTGACTTAAAATAAGGTTTGGGTTGACCACGGTCAACGTTCTTAGTAAATGACCTTGGATCGATATTTTGAAGATTTAGGTACGTTCATATGATATTTTTAGACTTGTACGCATGTTTTGCTGGGGTCCCAGATTACCCGAGCGCGTTTCGACGCATTATGTGAAAAATTGGAAAATGAGTTTCAAAGTTGAAATTTTGGGTTTTGATGGCCGATTGTTGATATTTTTGATGATTTGAGTCAGCGAACAAGTTTGTATAATGTTATTACACTTGTTTGGATGTTCGGATTGGAGCCCGAGGGGATCAGGTGAGTTTCGGAATATGTTATGATTGAGTTTGGAATTGCTGATGCTTAGCAGTTGCTGGTGTGAAGTTGCAGCTCTCGCATTTGCTAGAACCTGATTCTAATTGTGAGGCTCGCATTTGCAATGTCAGGCTCGCAAATGCGAACATGGGCTAGGTGCTGGGTCTTTGCATTTGCGAAGAAAGGTTCATTTTTGCAAACTGTGTTGTGATCGCTTTTGTGGCTCTTGTGTCGCATTTGCAACACTGTGTTATGTTGAGCAGCTTCGCATTTGCGAGTGGGGTGTCCATCGCAAATGCGAACATAATGTCGCATTTGCTGCTACTGTAAGGCTGAGACAGTGATCGCATTTGCGATCAGTGGTTCACTTTTGCGATGGTCGCAATTGCGAACAAGAGTTCGTAATGGTGATATCTACAGATGGGTGGAAGTTGGGAAAATCAAGACTTAGCTCAATTTAAACCATTTTTCAATCTCAAACTCTCTAGATGTGATTTTGGAAGAGAATTTTATACCCAAATTCATTGGTGAAAATCTTTATCTAGTTTTCCATCAATTTCAATTATTTTTTCATGAATTTTGACATCAAATCCATGAATTTCAAGGTAGAAATTAGGGTTTCTACATAGAAATTAGGGATTTTATAACATTGAGATTTAGACCGCAGATTGAGGTCGAATTTCGAAACAAATTCAAATCACATAACCGGGCTCAAGGGTGAATGGATAACCGAAATTTGGTCCGAATCTCGGATTTCGACCAAGCGAGCCCGGGGTTGACTTTTGTTGACTTTGTCAAATATGATCAAAATTGAACATTTTTCGTTCATGGTTAGTTTCCAAAGCTTGTTCTGAATTGATTTGAACGATAATTGGCTAGATTCGGTTGGTTTAGCGCTTGTTCGAAAGGAAAAATCGTGGTTGATTGTTGAATTTGTTGCGGAAGGAGGTAACTGTCTTGATTAACCTCAATTTGAGGGAAATAAGGTAAAATTGAGGCTATTTCGCTATGTGTATTATGTGTGGAGACAGTGTATACGCAAGGTGACGAGTGTATATGCGCGGGCTATGGGTTAAGCATGCGGGTAGAATTTTCCTTACTTGTGCCATGTTAATTTGTTTGTTGTATCTTCTATGCCTTAGATAGATTGTCAATTATTTGATTACTCTCTTTCATGTCACTTCTTACATAGAGATTGTTGTGATATTGGGTGTTGAAAACATGAAAATTGTTGATTGGTCGTTGACTCTAATTGTGGAAAGATTCTCTTATGACAAGTGCAGTTCAATGTTAATATTGAAGTTGAATTTACTTCCCACCTTGCTTGGTATTGTGTTGTTTTGATTGCTTGCTGAGGAAGAATCAAAAGCACGAAGGGTGTTGTCGTACCTTGTTTGCATATTGATATCTTTGCTTGAACGAACGAGAGGTTTAAGCACAAAGGATGATACCATGCACATGCTTATTTACACTACATGGTGAGGATGAGGGTAAAAGCACGAAGGGTGATGCCGTGCACTTGTATTTCTGATATATGGTAAGGATGAGAGTTATCCAACTGATGCAATAAGGAATTCAAAAACAAGAAAACAAGGATAAAAGCAAGACGCTCAATGGTATATCAAGAAAACAAGTAGGAACTAGTCTACTTACCTTCTTGATGAATTCAAGGAGAACCTATACTATACAAAAAACCCTCAAGATAACAACGGACTTGGAAATTGTTTGATCAAGCAAAGGAACAAGTTTAATTTGGAATCACACCAAAAATTGGACAAGTTCACACACAGAGAGTTTTGGATAACCTAAGGAGGTCGTCGGGTTTTGTGTATTGATTAATAATGTAAGGTACTGAAAATAATGTAGTCTTTAGGCTTATATAGAATGAGCCTTTACCTAAATCAACTAGGAAAAGAATAACTAGCAAAAAGGCCAATAATTTGGCTAAGTATCTCATGACCACGCAGGGCCCAAAATATCGAACCATTGTCTACCAAATCAACATATCAACGCAACACAACACAAATAATTATAATCAACGCCTCACTCAAGTGTATCATCAACGCCTCACTCAAGTGCATCATCAATGCCTGGCTCTTCTTCACCATTAAGTGTGCATCATGAAGTTTCTTAGATTGACTCCTCATGAATGGTCTCGAAGGCACAAACGTATCTTTATCAGGCTGGCCTGCATTAGGTGATGCCATGCAACTTTGTTGACTTTATTGCTTTGACTTGATATTTGAAATGTGGACTTGACTTGATGTTTTCGGTGCTTATATTGAAAGAGGTTTACTTGGTGTATTCTTACTTATTCTTCCACGTGTTACCCCTTTCTACATGTCCCCACCAACCCTATTGTTACTTTTGATGCTTTAATTGTTATTTCGTTGCTTTATGTATATAAATGCACAGGCTTTTAGTAGGTGTCTTGTCTTAGCCTAGTCACTACCTCGTCGGGGTTTAGGATTGACACTTACTGAGTAAATTGGGTCAACTTTACTCATACTACACTTCTACACTTCTTGTGCATATTTTGACATTGGTACCAACGGAGTCCTGAGAGGTACTTAGCAGATACTAGATAGTGATTCGAGGTAGAGTTGCATCCCGAAAAGGCCATTGAGTCACTTACCTATTTTCGTTGTACTGTTCCCATTTTGTTTCGGAGAGTGTTGTATTTCTTTTAAAACCTTATAATTACCTAGATTTAGAAGCTCATGTACTTGTAACGCCAAATCTTGGAATGGCTTACGTTAGTCGTTGGTTTTAGAACTTACTATGTTATCACAGAGTTGTTTTTTATGTTATGATATTTGTACAACTGTCAGATATTTATTACTTTTCTTTTCATATTATTTATTGTGTTGGTTTGACTAGCGAGCGGTGTTAAGTGCCATCATGACCCCGATTGATTGGGATTTCTAGTCGTGACACTTTAAGAGGTAAAAGGATCAAAATAATATTAATTAAGAACAAAAGGGGATAGGCTTGTAATGTGGGTGCCCAATAAAATTCTATAAGTTTAAAAGGGTTAAATCGGGACAATTTTATTTGTGATAAGCAATAAGGACAAAAAAAGGTCAAAGAAAGACTAAAATCATTTTTCAAGTCGAGCAACACCTAAAATTTCGCCTCAGCTCACATGCTGGGCAAGTTCTAGACACAATTATAATGATATGGACTATACAAAATCTCACTTCACACATGGAACATGACTCACTAAGGACGGTCCCGTTCTGATTCTCAAACCAAAGCAAGTATTCACTAAGCCAAGAAATATTAAGCATAAATCACAAAGTGGACATAAGTCAAGAAAACGAGTCACAGGTGTCATAAGACATGCTATCCAATTCATAAAGGCATCATAAGCAATTTCAACATACAGGGAAGATACTACACATGGCAAAGCCTAAATATGCTACTATCAAACAAGTCAAATATGCTTAGGAATCTCATCATTCTTCCTCCATTTATTCCCTAAATTCTAATCTACTCTAATAATTTAAAAAAAATAAACTACTTAGTTCGAACTACGTCCCATGTAAAAGAATCGAGACACAAAGAAAAATCACGGGGGATTATTACTACCTAAAACAAGCTAAAAGACATTTGCTTTTCTTGTTTTTGTTTGACTTTAATCCCTCAAGACAACTGTCTAGGAGATCCATCATCGGGAAAAGTCCAATGTTTTCTACCTTTTTTTGATTTTCTGTATTTATTTATTTATTTTAATTTAAACTACTACTGAAATACTACAATAATATTTTTTTTCTTCCTTTTCCTCTAATTAAGTGATGCTAAAATATAAAACAAGAAACTATTCTAAAACTAAACTAAAACAACTACCCGATACTAATAGGCTATATACAGACCGAAGAGAATCACGCTCCCCACACTTAAGTCATTCACGTCCTCAGTGGATATTAAAGCAAATAAAATCAGGAAAGAAAGATAAAGAAATTCCATGGTCACTCCTCGTCGATAGTCAACTCGCAAAACCATGAATCATAACACAAAGTGGTTAGAGCGACCCCATACTTAAGAGTTTATGACTTGGTTTTTTAATTAAATCAAGGTTTCTCAGACTTCAGCTCGTGCAAATAAGCATAATCATATTCACATGCAATCATAATGTATGTACCACATGTGAACCACATACCCTGGCTCTGGTAAACCACTCCACACTTAAAATTTCATGATAAGTACGCTAATATAACATTATTGTATCAATCTCGGAGATTCGGGCTCCAATTGTAACAAAGTTTGTCTTTGAGGCATTTTAGCGAACACTTAGCATGCACAAGGTATGTGTAAGCTCTTGTGTGGGTGAGGGATTGCCTTACCCTCCCAAATTGGCTTGGGAATGGAGTGTAAACACTCTTTGAATCAACAACAACACAAATATTATGGGGTTCAAGGGGTTGGGACAAGTGTAGTACAATTCACCATTAACAATATTCACAAACTTGCAATGGAACTAATAGAGAAAGAAACATGAGGATAATATCTTTGGAGGTGATGTGGAATTAGTGTGTGTGATTGAATGTGTTGTAAGTAGTCTTGTGATTTGTGTTGTGAGGAGAGTTTGGGGTTCTTGAGTGAGAGAGAGTCGTGGGGCAAAGAGTGTTTGGTGTAGGGGACTTTTAAATGCGTGTGTGTGTGTGTTTTAATAGAAAAAGGAAGAAAATACTTATCTGGCGCCGCAAGGACAAGAGCACGCTAGGCCAGGGGATGCGCGGTATGAGGCGAGGCTTGGGGGTCACGGGACAGGCTGTACAGCAAGCTGAACTTCGCGCCTGGCATTGCGTCGCGAGGCTTATGGATAGCTTGTGATTGTGCCTAGCTTGGTCAAGCCATCTCTGTGGTGAGGTTAGAACCTCGCTAGGCATTCTCCGGGGTGCGATTTTGTGATTTTTCACTCCATTTTTGACTCCTTTAAGTGTTTTTAACTAACAAGTTTTCTCCCAATCACATCCTTCAATTGTATCATGCCCGCACCTATTAAAAGAACCAAAATCCATAAAAGATCAACTCATTAGTACCCAACATAAAAAATAAAATTAGAACTAAGCTAAACTACTCTACAAATTGGGTTGCCTCCTTACGAGCGCCTTAATTAACGTCATGGCATGAAGAATACAACACACCATGGATTTCCTCTCAAGAAGCGCCTGATATAACGTCATAGCACGACGTAAAGTGTTCCTTCAAGCTCCACCAAGTCTATCAAGCTTTTGTGACGACGAACGTTACCACCCCAATAATGTTAAACTCTTTGTCCATTGACCAAGAAGGTGCCACCATTATTGGATCCCGAAGTTCCACATCTCCATGCCTCGTAGCCCACACTACCTCAAATGGACCCGACCATCTAGGCTTGATCTTTTCAGGGAAGATCATCAACCTTGACTTAAGCTCAAGAATGGCTTGACCTGGCTCAAACTCACGATGCATAGTGTGCTTTTCATGCTATTTCTTTGTCTTATCCTTACACACTTTAGCATTCTCTCGCAACTAAAACTCCTCAGGCTCAACTTTGTTTTCAATACAACTAAAATTCACATCAGGCCCCGGCTCTATTAACTTTGATTCAACCATAGAATTCATGCACAAGTCCTCATAACGCTTGGGATGTTTAAGCGCCTTGTACACATTAAACGTGACTTCTTCAGCATACACTCTTATCTTCTCTTGTTAGCCACGATATATCTAATGTACTTGCCATATTTGGGCACTTCTTACAACATTTCCACTAAAGGCATATTCACACGTACCTGACTCAGGACATCTAAAAATTTTCTATACTTAGAATCATCTTTCGATTTCTGAAGACTTTGAGAAAAAGGCGGTGGTGGCCTTGCATCTATCTCTTGCCTGCGCTCATCATCTTATTTTTCAGCTTCACTCACCGGCTTAGGCACCAATCTTTCAAAAACTTCTTCGTGCACAAATATTTTATGTGGCACCTCCTCTAATGCCTTCCCACTTCTCAGATTAATTGCTTGCACTTGTTCTATGAAATTCTTTTCAGTATCACCTCGGAATGCTCCCATATGTCTAGTATTTTGGTACACCACCAACTGCCCAATTTGCCTCTCTATTTCAGAAATTAGTCCTAAGATGTTGGTTATCCATTCTAAGTTGTTGATTGTTAAGTAATAGCTTTTTCAATAGATCGTTAGTGCTCTCTCTACTTGTTATGGAAGTTTCTGGGGTTGATTATAATTTCCTAGGGGTTTGTATTGATTTTGATTTGCCTGATTTCCATCCATGATAAGTTCGGGTGATTCCTCCAATTAGGATTATAAGTGTTCCCACATTTCCCATTCTGGTTCATTGGACCTCGACCTTACTGGTCCATATAGTAAATAGATTCGAGATTCACTGAGCATTGGTCACTGGTGTGACCATCTCCACAAATTTCACAATACGTGGTTTGTTGAACATGCCGCATCTGATGTGCCTGGCCCATTTCCATCTTAGTCATCTTATTAGTCAATTTAGCGATCTCTACCCGTATTGCTGAAATCTCATCCAGCTCGAGTGTACTTGCTACTTTCTATTTTATCATTATCCTTAGTTCACCCTAACCTCTCCAATTATGATCATTTGCGATGACGTTGTTCCAAAGTGTCGAAATTTCATTATATGGTTTTTGCATGCAACTTCCTCCAAAAGCTGAGTCGAGATTCAATTTGGAGGCCTCGTCTGACCAATCCACATAAGTATGGCCCAATACCTCGTCAGTCTGATTTTATGCGGGCAATCTTTGAGTAGCTTTTTGTATCTTTTCAAGCTTGATGAAGAGTCTCCCTTCTTTTCCTTGAAACCCAAGAATTTGGGTTCTCAATGACTTAGTTTTTTTCGTGGGGAAAAACTTGATCGAAAATTTAGACGCTAGATCATCCCACGTGCGGATTGAATTTGTTGGCTCTTTTTGCCACCATTCCTTTGCTTCCCCAACAGAGAAAAGGTAAACAAAGTTAGTCTGACATAATCCTTGGAGACGTTCGGATAGTTGTAAGTAACTGTAATCTCCAAAAAGTTTTATATGTGCATCTGTGGATCTTCATAAGGTAGACCCACAAATTGCCATGTGGACCGAATTAGCTGCACCATATGCTGGTTCAGCTCAAAATGACCAGTTATGACAGGCTTCACGATCGCATTAGTCATATTTTCGAGATTCGGCCTTGCGGCCTCTATCACCAATCTCTTATCATTTTCTGCTATCTCTATTAGCTGTGGTTGCACTATGATGCCCAACTCGATGGTTCTAGCTCTTGCGTCGGCCTCCCCCCTTAATTTGTAAAAGAGACTTTTTGGTTTAGGTTCGTAAGGAGGAGATCGTTCAGTCTGTTGCTTCTTCTTAGTATTCAATATGAACATATAGAAGCAAAAATAACAAACAAATTAAAACACGAACAAACAATGAATAACAGCTTATTTCAAACAAGTGGCTAATTTCTAAACCCGTCAACAGGTGCCAAAACCTTGTTGGGGCCAAACATGATAGAAAAGTAATAAAGTGATGAGAATGTATCATCCCACGAGGAATTATGATTAGTTGTTGTCTAAACTAAACTACTTATGAGTTAATTGTTCAAGCGGTCTTCAAGAAGATGGTTGTGATTTTTATTAACTAAAATTACTATGGAACTAAGAAACAATCAAGAAAACAAGGATGCAAATAGAGCAAACAAACACTTAGGAGAAAATTCAATGAGATGGGAATATTCCGGGGTTATGGGATTAATGTCTCTCCTATAACATTTTTCGGTTGATTGAATTACTTGATCTACCTAATTTATTGATTAAAAGGACTCCTTGCTCTCCTATTCAAGCCAACCTAATATTATACGTCTATAAAAACAGGGTTAACAATAATGCATGTATATCTCCTGCAAAAATAACCAAGGCTACTAGAATATGTCTATCCTAATCACGAACCTATTCTCCGATGTCCAGGTTCAAGAACTTACTCTATTCAATCTTATATGCAATCCATAGTTCCCATTCTCGAGCTCAATTATAAATTCATATAAAGTATTCTACTATTAGCTACGTAGTAAAATAATTGAGAAAAATAAATAAACAAATTAATATGATGAAATCAAGAAATATTGTCAACAGTCAAACAATAATATTTAGTAACAACCCATAACCCCAGAACAAAGGGGTTTCTAGCCACTCATGTTCATAACAACAATCAAAATATTTTTTAAAACATAAAAGCTATGATACGAGATGGAGGATGGAATAATCAATGAAATTCATGCTCTATTGCGTTCCTAAACCCTCTTTTCCTTCAAAATGTCCAACCCCTCACTAATCACGTCTAGGAAGTATTTATAGGCTAAGGTCCGAGTCTCCCAGTCCAAAACTGAGTAGGAGACATTTAATTCATAGATTGGGGGGGGGGGCCAAGGCCTTTATCCTCACGGGGCCTGGTCTGTGGCGCACTGAGAACCTCACGGTGCGAGGCTGGACGTGAGCAGTTGTTTGCTAGAAGCCATGGGTCGCCTGGTCTGGCTCCGTCCAGTTTTTGCCTTTTCGTGCTCTTTTCTTGTTTTTTGGTATCTTTGTGTGAAACCTTCACTCATCTTGATATTCCAATGATCCTACACATAAAAACAACTTAATTAAGCTCAAACGTCGCACATATTAACATTAAACACCATAATATAAAGTACGCAATGCACTAAAAATATACAGTTATAGCCAAACATCAATAATGGTGCTTAAAATCACGAACATCTTCATAACATCTAGATAAATAGAATACTGTGAACTGTGAGTCTCCTCTAGAATCAACTCCCTCAAACATCCACATTAGGAACACATATCCCCCTGAAGCCTTAATACCCCCATCATCACCAATAGTCACCTCATTAGCACCACCTTGTTGTATCGTGTCCTTACGGACAAGGAAGTGAGGAGTATTATGTCTCGACCCAAGCCGGAGGGCCGCGACCGGCACCGGACCCTACTCAACGGGCGCTGGCGTACCCTTCATCTAATTTTCCTTATTATCTATAAGGCTTGTCATATGCATATAATCTCGAACAATAATTATAATGAACCGAGACATCATGCCATGATACGAACATACTTATATACATAATATGGCCCATAAGGCTACAATGCAAAACCATAAAATAAAATATATACGTTTGCCGACAAGGCAATTCAACTGTACATAAGCCAACCCATTACTTGTCTATGCATAAATTGATACTTGTCTATGAGCTTCTACAAAAACGTACATAATGTAACCTACGTCGGAACAGGGCCCCGACGTGCCCATAATGCCTACAACAAAATGCATACCAAGACTGTGGCAAGTCCGAAGGATGGATCTCGCCAATATCCGCTGAACTGGACAACCTATTGTAGTGGGGGAGCCTCGTCTATCTGTCAGTCCGGACCTGCAGCACGACATGCAGCGTCCACAAATAAAGGACGTCAGTACGGATAATGTACTGAGTATGTAAGACAGGAAACATAATGTAAGAACAATAATAAGCATCAGGGTAAGAGACATACAACCTGTACCATCTGAATGCCTCTGAGGGCGACTAACTCTAACCATGTCATGCTTGACATGCATATGCATATACATATATTTATATCCTTTTTAAAATCATCATATACATATATACGCCTCTGTGGGCCATCATCATCTCATACATATGCCTCTGTGGGCCTCCTCATCATCATACCCAACTGATCAGTGGTTGCACAATAGGTGCCATACCCGGCCGACTATAGCGCGGCTCGGTAGAGTAACATAGCTGTCGACTATAGCGCGACTAAGTAGAGTAAAACATATACATATGTATAGTTGCGCAATAGGTGCCATACCCGGCCGACTATAGCGCGGCTCGGTAGAGTAAAATAGATAATGCATGCTGGACTTATAAGAGTCATACTACCATGGTGAAATAATAACATAT
>MCJB01050539.1:0-21571 GCA_002018475.1 Nicotiana obtusifolia
CTCAGGTACTTTTATTTTTCTGATTTTAATTTAAATTTCCCTATTGTTTGAAGATTTAACCTAAATGATAGGCTAAATATATGTGCTAAACTTAGAATTCTTGACCTATTCTTGAAGCATGCTTTAGTATTAATTTGATTACTGTTTCTGTTCCGATGTTGCTTAGGTTAAAAGTTTAAACCCAGGCAGTTCTAAGTTAGAAAGTAAGCTCTGGTTATGGCAACATAACCAGTGGCCTCCGCAGAACCAGTTTTTAAGACGTTGATTGAGGCGTTGTTAAAGGGTTAGCAGGTGAGGTCGTGGTTTAGAGTTTACTGACTGGCTTAGAATTTTGACAGGGTTTGTACTTTAGTAATCCTTCCCTGTAGCTACATCGAAGCGATCCAGTAGTCCCGTTTTATATATATGTATTTATATATATATATATATACACACAATTGTATATATATATGTATATATATATATATAGTTTATATGTATTATATATATATATACATATATTATATATGTATATATGTATAACATATGTATTAGATATATAATATATATATACCATATCATATTTAAAAACAAAATAAATTGCAAAGAAATATTCAAGAGAATATCTTATAATTTTTATTATTATGACATTAACAAAAAATGGCAATATCTTTCTTAGTCTTCCTTCCCCCAATGGAATGAACACAACAAGGTACTAATACCACCATTAAAAGGAAAAAAACTAAGAAAGATGTGCCAAAATACAAGTTACATAATAAACTAAACAATTATCTTTCTTAGTCTTCCTCCCCCCAATGGAATGAGCACAACAAGGTACTAATACCACCATTAAAAAGAAAAAAAACTAAGAAAGTTACATATTACTCTAAGTATTATCCCTAACAAATCTCATAAATCCTTCAAGGTCCGGAGGAACTTCCGTTGGCGGTGATGGAAAAGAGGCTTGTTCATCACCGCTTCCGGGCGAAGCCGCATCCTGCGCAAGTTCCGATAGCATTTCTTCATAAGCTTCGTCGACATCCGGTTGTGATTCTGCAAGTCCGAAATTTCTTCTTTCCGAACGGATCCAATCTCGGAAGAGTACTGCCTTTTCCAAGCTCTCCCTCATCGACGCTCTATGGTCATCGATTTGAAGTCTCGCTTGACTGAAAGCGCTCTCCGATGCCACCGTTGAAGCTTGAATGGTTAAAACATCTCGAGCCATCCTTGAGAGAACCGGATAGTGTTTTTGTTTGTCCTTCCACCATTCCAAAACGTCGAAGGAGCCGTCGAGATTCTCTGCTTCAAGTCCCTGCGACTACACTTGAAGCTCATTTAGTTGTGAACTATCACCAATATTCTCACCTTGGGAACCCCTGAACTCCGTCCAAGCACTGAGGGCCTTTAGGCCAGCAGTTCTTTTTGTTGATCGTGAAGTAGACGAAGTAGGAGTTGGAATATTGGGTCTAGCATGATCTAAGGCAGTTTGATATGCATTATAAATTGTCTGTGCATTTATTTTAATTGAGGTTTTTGCATCTCCTAGTGTAGCAAATTCCTCAGGTGAAAGTGATAAAGAGTTATAAATTTTTGAATACCAAAAGTGAGGACCTCCTAATTTCATTGTGGGGTTTAATAGTGCAGCAACGCCAAAAAATAGGGGGGATAGGGAAAAAATATTTTTTAAACTTTTCTTTCATAGCATCAATAGCAAATTCATAAACTACCCCACCCTCTGAAAATTGAGCAAATAAATCTGCAAGTGTAGCAATATAAACTAAACAGTTAAAAATAGTAGGATAGTACTGCCCAGATAAATCGTTTGTTGCTACTGAAAATTGTTCTAAAAAATCTATAAGAATTTTAACGTTAATCCAATCTTGATTAGTTAGGTGCTCGTCGTCGTCATCATCACCACCACCTACACGAGCATTGTAGGTTGCGGTAATTGGGTTTCTATATTCATACGCAACAACTAGACTTTCATACATGTAATTCCATCTAGTCGGGCAAGGTTTAGGAACCTTTCTTTCTCTAAGGCCACATTCATCACATTTTTTAAAATATTCTCTAAGTCTACTCCTACGGTTTGAGTAAAATAGCCAATTAAGAGCCATTTTTACCTTTTCAATTTCTATATTTAACATTTTCATTCCGTCACCGACAATTAAATGATAAATATGACAAATGCACCTAACATGAAAAATATTAGAAAATGCGGGATTTAAAGTAGTTGTACGCATGCCTATTGCATTGGTGTTACTAGACGCATTATCCATGGTAACAGACATTATTTTTTCTCTAATACAAAAATATCTACAAGTGTCTGATACCGTGCTAGCAATAAATTTACCTGTGTGGCGTGAGTTAATTATTCTATAGGCGATAATGTGTTTTTGTTTTATCCAGTCCTCGTATGTTCAATGACTTGTAACGGTTAAATAGTCACAGTCATTGGCACTTCTACCTATATCCGTAGTAATTGCAATGCGACAATCTATGTGGGTAAATAGATATCGCAAATATTGTTCATATTCATGCTTATATTTATAAATGTCGGCCTTCACGGTAGCACGAGGCCATCCTTTATAAGTAGGATTATAAACTTTTCTAATATATTGTATAAAATGGGGGTTAGAAGGAAAGCTATATGGTAAGCACATAACTGTTACCATTTTTGCTAATTCTTCACGATCCTTATTTGGATCGTAGTATAAAATTCCACCGGTAACGGTGTTAATTCCGGGTTGGACTAAGTTTGAACCTGCACTAGTGTGAGTCTGATTACCTACACCCGTCCCTTCTTCCGCAACTTTCATTTGTAATTATCTCTGTTTATCTCTAGGGTGTTTTAATATGTGCCTAGTCAAACTACCCGTACCGCTACGGTTGCCAGTATATTTATGAGCCAACAAAGACCCATAACTTTTACACTTAGCTTTGTTTTCTTCTCTTAATTGAGTAAAAAAGTTCCAAACAAGAGATGTTTCGGGCCTTCTATCAAATGTAGGGGTTACTACAGGAGGGTCAGGCGAGGCATCAGTTGGGTTATTAATAGGACTAGTAGGTGTATCATCTAAATCCGGTTGGGTTTCATCTAAATCATCATTTTCAAATATAGTTTCATTAGGATAAAGAGCGTTCATCGTTTGTTCATCTAATTGATTACCGGGTGCAACATCATGACAAAATTGACTATCGAAAAATTGAAAACAAGGGTGATCACTATCTAGAATAATAGGTGGAGAAGGACGGGTAACAGGGGGAGGAGGAGTAGCTTGGCTACTAGATTGACCAATTTTCGATTTTTCCTTGCCCTTACCACCAAACATTTTTTTCAATGAAAAATCCATATTAATTATAATTACACTAATTAAAACAAAGACAACAATATATTAAAAATTAAAGAGTTGGAACGAGTTTACCGAATTGACGAACAACTTCTTGAAAATTGAATATCGTTGAAGACTTGAAGACTTAAATACTTCAATTCACCAACTTCACAATTTTTTACGAAATTGGAATAATAAAGTAAGCAATTATGGAAATAATTAGAGAGAGATTGAGAGAATTTGTGAGTTAAAAATGAAAGAATGAGGGGGTATTTATAGGTGGGAATAGGTAAAAAGTGTATTTATAAAAATTTTGGGGGCCAAAATGACTATTTTCTGAATATATAACGGTTAAATTAATGGCCCAACGGCTAGATTTTAAAAATCTGGCCGTTGGCCATTTTTGAATTTTTTTTTTTTTTTTTGAAATTTTACCGTTAGGCCCAGACCAGGCCCGCTTGGCGGTCCCGGGCCTGGTAGGCTTTGTGTGTAGCCTGGCCCGTCACGGGCCTTGAACCGCCTAAGGCCCAGGATCGTTAGGACCGGCCCAAGAGGCCCGTTAGGCCCACCAAGCCGCGGGCCCGTGCTGGTCCCGGGCCTAGACCGGCCCACAATACAGCATTAATTGGAGGAGATAATGAGCTCAGTCCACATCTATAATCTTGACATGGTATCAGAGCGGAGGTTTTCTCATCGACCACACTCTTATTTGATTTTCTGTTGGTTCTAATCACTGAGTAACCTAGGGTTCTTCTTTAATCAACAATTTGGGGAAAATCTCGATCGGACGCATGCAGTGACGATTCATTAACAAATAGAAGAAATTAAGCTACATTTTAGCTACACGAACATCAATCTAACTAATTTTGCATAGTTTCGATGGAAATTATAGACCACACTGAAGAGACAAGAACAACAACAGCAACGCAAACGGTAATCGATGCACCTAGCCCTCTTTACATACATCCTTCTAATAGTCCTGGTTCCACACTAGTACCTGTTCATTTAATGGAATTGGATATCATTCCTGGAGAAGGTGTATTGAGAGCTCTTTCAGTGAAAAACAAATTAGGTTTTATTAACGAGGATAGTAAGAGAACCGATGCAACATCTCCACATTTTTGTCAGTGGGAGAGATGTGACGATATGGTCACCTCATGGATCCTAAATTCTCTGGCAAAGGACATTGCTGACAGTGTTGAGCATGTGAATGATTCTGTTGAGCTGTGGAAGGAACTCGAGGATCGATATGACCAGACGAATGGAGCTAAGTTGTACCAAATCCAGAAAGAAATCAATGACTTGAGTCAAGGAGTGCTTGATATCACTGGCTACTACACAAAAATGAAGAAGCTCTGGGAAGGATTGAACACTCTGAGCGTCAAAACTTATTGTAGTTGTGTGTGTACCTGTGGGACAAAGGAAAGCATGCATAAGCAGAACAAGATAGAAGATTGATACAATTTCTAATGGGACTCAATGAAGTTTATGCAGTTGTTCGAGGAAGCATACTCATGATGAATCCTTTGCCATCCATGGCACATGCATTTGCTCTATTGATAGATGAGGAAAAGCAGAGGGAATTCAGGCCAAGAAATCAGCTAAATGTTTATTTCACTGCATTAAATGCTAATCTAGGAGGAAGAACCTTCAAGACAAACTACTCAACTGGAAATCAAATTACAAACAACAGACTCCGACCTTTTCGTGACCATTGCAAACGACCAAGTCACACCAAAGACGAGGGCTATAAGCTACATGGATACCCCAGGGTTTTAATCAAGGGTCACGACAGTACAAGCAAAGTTCACAAGGATACAACAACAATGCAAGGTTCAACAAAGGGAAGAACACCATGGCAAATGCAATTGCAAACATAGATAGAGGAAATGAGGTGGAACTCCAAGGAGAAAATCAAAGCATGAGTTTTTTGAAGGAGCAGTACAGACAAATTGTCAGCCTGCTGCAACATTTTCAGATTGGCAGTACCGAAAAAATTCAGCCAGTGCAAATCTGTCTAGTGGAGCTTCCGTGAACTTTGCAGGTATGATTTCTTGCACCTCTTCAATTGATTTAGATAATCCATCATGCAAATATTTTAGTGCAAAAGCTGAATTATGGATATTAGATTCCGGGGCATCACACCATATGACTTTTAACAAAACTCACTTACAAAATATTATAAGCTTACCATATCTTCTGTTAGTTAAACTTCCAAATGGTTACAAGGTTAAAGTAACTGAAATTGGAGATGTGCCCCTGACACCTAACATTGTTCTATACAAAGTCTTGTTTGTTCCATCCTTCAAATTCAACCTAGTGTCTATCAGTCCCTTAGCAACACATCTCAAATGCATTGCATCCTTCTCTGACACTTCCTGTCTACTGTAGGCCCCTTCACTGAAAAGGCCTCTGGGGATTGGTAATATGTATGATGGACTTTACTTCCTCTGTTCTAAGTGTCTGAAGAAAGGTAGTCCTGTACCTGAGCAAAAATGTGATCTCCCTTGTTTTTCTATTCATGCTGATAATGTGAATGCTATACACTGTCTATCTCATTCCTACAATCTATTCCCTATTGTAAATAATTCCAATTTTAATAATAAAGACAATATTTCTAGTTTGTCTTCTTGCTCATCATTTAGTGATAATGTGGATCTATTGTGGCATTTCAGACTTGGTCATGTACCCTTCAGTAAATGAGAGGCATTTCTACTATACCTGTAACCTTTTCTACCAAACAACCTTTCATGTATACCATTTGCCCAATGACCAGACAATCTAGGCTTCCCTTTCCTCAAAGAACAACTGACACCACTAAAATCTTTGAAATACTTCATGTAGATCTATGGGGTCCCTACCATGTAGCCACACATAATAACTTCAAATACTTCCTTACCCTGGTAGATGATTATAGTAGGTCTTCTTGGACCCATCTCTTGAGTAGCAAAAGTAATGCCCTACAAGTCATAAAGGCTTTTGTGACTATGGTAGAAAATCAATTCCAAACCACTATTAAATGTGTAATATCTGATAATGGCCTAGAGTTTACTAGCAATGAAGCAGCTTCCCTTTTCCAATCAAAAGGAATAAACCATCAGAAAACATGTCCTTATATACCACAACAAAATGGAATGGTGGAAAGAAAACATAAATATATTCTTGAAGTGGCTAGGGCACTACTCTCCAATCCAAACTACCATTGAAATATTTGGGAGAATGTGTACTTATAGCAACTACTCCTCTAAAGAACAAATGTCCTTTTGAACTGTTGAATGGAAAGAAGCCCAATAATTCTCACTTGAGGAGTTTTGGGTGTTTGTGTTATCCCAATGACCAAAGCCTCTCAGAGACAAACTTGAGCCAAGGACTACTCCACATGTATTTGTAAGATATCCTTTTGGCACAAAGGGGTATAAGGTACTAAGTCTGGCCACTAAGAAAATACATATCTCTAGAGATGTTTCCTTTTATGAATCTGTCTTTTCTTTTACTTTCAATCCTGCTGTAGACAACATTCCACCTATTTTTCATGATGTAACACCCACTGATAGCTCACCTGATTACACTGATATCTATATACCTCACATCATTAGTGATCAGGAGAACACAAACCTTCCGTTCTTTGATATACCACCTCTTTCTCCCTCACCTGCACCTTCTTCACATGAGACATAGGTCCCTATTGAACATGTTCAACACACAACATCAATTCAGCCTTCAATAGAAGAACCACCAAAACACAGAAGATCTTACAGGGAACACAAACTCCCCTCACATCTGAATGATTATGTTTGCACTCTAACAAACTTGAGGTCTAATTCTAATTTCTCCTTACATGCTATGTTTTCTCATAATAACCATATTACTTCTAATGCCCTACATCCTGATAGTCAGCATGTTGTAAACAACATTTGTCATGATAGAGAACCAACTTCATATGAAGAAGCAGCCCTGTATCCTGCTTGGCGAAGTGCCATGACACAAGAATTTGAGGCCTTGTATGCTAATAACACATGGGACCTAGTCCCATTACCTAAAGGAAAACAGGCCATTTGATGTAGATGAGTATATAAAGTAAAACATAAAGCAGATGGCAGTATAGAAAGGTACAAAGCAAGACTAGTTGTAAACGGATACACTCATCAAGCTAGTATAGACTACACAGAGACTTTCTCTCCAGTAGTCAAGATTACCACTATCAGGTCCCTCATTGCTATAGCAGCAAAGAAAAAATGGGAAATCTCACAGTTGGATGTGAATAATGCATTTCTCCATGGAGATTTGCATGAGGAGGTGTATATGTAGGCTCCTCCAGGTCTTGAAGTGCACTCTTCAGGGTTAGTTTGCAAGCTGAAAAAGTCCCTCTATGGATTGAAGTAGTCCAGTAGACAATGGTATGATAAGTTGACTGAAGTCCTATACTCAAGAGGGTACACACATTCCATGCATGACTATTTCTTATTTCATAGGAAGCAAGGTTCCTCTATTGTCTTTGTAGCAGTGTATGTTGAGGATGTGTTGCTCACAGGGACTAATTCAGAAGAGATCAATTAGCTCAAGGCTTTCCTACCTGACAAGTTCAAAATTAAGGATTTAGGGAAGTTACATTACTTCCTAGGGCTAGAAATCCTTTACAAATCAGATGGCATTATCATTACACAAAGAAAATTTGTCCTAGACTTGCTAAAGGAATTTGAGTGTCTACATTCCCCAAGATTGATTTCTCCCCTTGATGCTACAGTAAAATTGAAAGCTAAAGAGGGGGCTCCATTGTCTGATCCTACTTTCTATAGGAAGTTAGTTGGAAAACTGAACTTCCTTACTAATACTAGGCTAGACATAGCATATGGGGTTCAACATCTTAGTCAGTTTATGCAAGATCCTTAGGGAGCCTCACTTGCATGCAGCCTACCATATGCTGAGATACCTGAAGAAGGACCCTATTCTAGGTCTATATTTCAGCAATGCAGGTGATCTTTCAGTTGCTGCTTATTGTGATTCCGATTGGGCAGCCTGCCCTGATTCTAGAAGATCGGTATTTGGTTATGTTGTATTATTGGGTGGCAGCCCTGTCAGCTGGAAGTCCAAGAAACAGGAAACCATCTCCCTCTCCTCAGCAGAAGCAGAATATCGAGCCCTCAGAAAGGTTGTTGGTGATCTTATTTGGCTATCAAGACTACTTGAGGAACTCACTGTGCCAGTTTGCCAATACCTGTGCATTGTGACAACTTCTCTGCTCTGCATATTGCTAGGAAACCTGTGTTCCATGAAAGAATCAAACACATTGAAGTAGATTGCCATTTTGTACACACCAAGCTTCAGGAAGGCCTCATCTCTTTGCACCACATTGGCACTGGAGAGTAACTTGCAGATGTGCTCACTAAAGCTCTCACTGGGATCAAGCATTATTCCGTTCTTGGCAAGTTGGGTGTGATATCCTCACAAGGGGGGGGGGGAGGTATTAAGACTATATTTATATTGTAATTACACTATTAGTTAGTATAGTTAGTGTTAGTTAGTATAGTCTTTTAGCTGATTAGTTAGTGGAGGTTTATTCTTTTATTTTTTTACCAGCTGTATCCTAGTTGTACACCTGTATATAACTAATAGTACTCAATACAAACATTAGAATTTCATTTCACAAAGTCAGAGACTCTCTACAGCTCTCGTTTCTTTCTCTATGAACTCCATCTTCTAGAAGCTACTGAATCCTCCATTGGAGGAGATAAATAGCTCAGTCCACATCTATTATCTTGACACCTTCATTGCGCATAATAATCTCCCTTCAACTGGTAAACTCTCAAATTTTTACAAATTACCTTCACCTGTTAGAAAATCTTATTTCAGCTACAGAAAAGATGAAAATGAATCTGACTTTTCCTTTTCATATTAATCGTTAAAAAGAAAGTTAAACCAATAGGAAACGGATATGGAAAAGAGAAACAGTCTTAATAGGAATCTACCTACGTTTTATAGCTTTATGAATCGTTACATAAATAGCATTTGTTTCCATCTCTCTTTTAAATATACATACATAATAAAACCCTTCAAGAAATTTTAAGTCAAACCTATCAACTTTCAAGCATAACCCATACTATGAAGAAGACAGAAACAGAAGAAGCCTTTAAATTACATGCACAGACGGTATAATAGCAATATTTTATTACAAATATTAGTGCATAAAATTTAAACTTGAGGAAGAAAAGGAAGGAAAAGAAGATGTGCGGACGAGAAAGAAGAAGATAGAAATCAAACAAATCATGAAGGAAGCATCAAGAATGGTGACATTCTCCAAAAGATGCAAAGGGCTTTTCAAGAAAGCTTTAGAACTCAAATCCATGACTGGTGCTCGCGTTGCTGCTATTGTTTTGTCACCTAATAGAAAGCCTTACACTTGTGGCAACGTTAATTCCGCCATTGACATGCACTTTTCTAGTTCTATAGATCCATTATCTTGTTCTGGTAATGTTTGTATAAACGGCTTGAGAACAACAACCTTGAGGAATGGTCTGCAGAATTGGTTAGAAAATATGGACGTTGAAGAATGTCAAAACTTGAAAGAACTTTTGTTGTTGAAGGAGAAATTGGAAGGAACAAGAGAGAAACTTGCTTGCATGGAGGATTCTGGGTCCTTTCTAGCTTTGTTTATGTCATAGATATATATGTATGTATATATAGGCCCTTATTGTCTTTTTTGATTTCTCACTTAATGTCTGGTACCTACATAGGAGCCCCAACTAGCTCGGAATCACATTAAGTAAGAACCATTAAAGGAGGAGTCACTTTTGGCCATGGTTTTTTCATTTCAAGGGCTCAAATCCGAGATATCTAATTAAAGGTGGAACAATCTTATCTATTTCACCACAATTCTCGATGGTTATAATATAGTTGTCAATAATTATGTTTGATAAATTATTTTAAATCAATTAACTTATGTATAAAATCAAAGTTAAGCCTTTTCAAATCACCCCACTCGATTTAGTTTAGTTAACATGTAAGAATTCTCATGTTAAGAAAAAGTGATCAAAATGTGCAATACTAACTTTCCCAAGTTGGCCTACTTAATTTCGGAAAATAGTTTTGTGATATTTTATGGGTATGTTACCTTTAAATATGTATAAGTTTTATTTTTACAAATTTAAGAAATGACTCCAAATTAAAACCGAATGTTAGATATTATTCTCATACTTCATACCCTATTATTTTCTTGGGACAAAGGGCATACATAAGGCGCTAGTATTTTAGTACTGAAATTATTGAAATAATTATAAATGCATTCCTTTGAGGGATATAAGAATGAATAATGATGTTTTATACTTCAATACAACACAAGAGGGAGAGGGGTGATTTGTGTGGTATTCAATTTTTTGCCTGTACAGATTATAAAAGGACCTGATTCTTCTATGTATTTCTTACACTACAATTGCAGAATAGTAAATACAGAAAGTAAAGAACCCAAGTATTTTTACGTGGAAAACACCTGGCTCAAAAAGTTAAAAAACCATGACCTACTTCCTAGTAGGATTTTTCCCAACACTCCACTAAATCAGTGAGCCAAAAACAGCGTTTACAAAACTCTTATATACCTAAGGATTACCTCTAACCCTTTGTGGCAAACAGCTTCAGGCTGTTGCGACAATTTCAAGTTAATTCTAACTTGAATAATACACTCAGAGTACCTAGTACAAATGCTTCTAAAGAAAGCTGAAAGTTTCAACTCAAAAGCCTCACTACAATGAAACTAGAATAACAAACACACTTGGAAGTGGTTCTTCTATTTGGTTCATGTAGCTTCAGGTTCGCACACTTGAAACACACATGAATTGCTTGCAAAATGCCTTGCTATTTTGCTCTCAACTCTTGCTTAACTTTAGCGTTTGTGCGTCCCTATAAAAAAGAACATCCTGAAAGATATAGAGTTAGTAGAATATGATCAACTAGTGTTCTAATGCTATACTCTTCCATGGTGGAAGAGCTCTAGTTATCTTCAATTTCTAACTCCTTCCTTATCTAGGATAGAATTCTCTTCAAGTAAGGAGTCCTGCCCTTATCAATTATGCAACCTTTCGTTCAGGAGATATCAGATATAACCCCTTGTGCTTATCCCCTTCATGTGCATGCCTTGTGCTTGAATCTGCCCGTGCTCTGTGTGTATGGAACTGGTTCATGCATGTGTTTCTTTGTCAATCATCAAAACAGACTTACTCAGGCCAACAAATTCCTCCTTTTTGATGATGACAAACTCTGTGCTTTTCATGAGCATGAAACCTGTTTCAACTCAACTCAACATCAATACAATGTTAGAACACTTCCAATTTAAAGTAACAAATCATCAAGGACCAGGTTCATTAGGTTATAAATATTACAATCCAAAGTAAAAAGCACAACATATCTTCCCCCTTTTGGCATCATCGAAAAATTGTATAATTATGTTTGATAACCAGATTTTAGCATATCTTACTCATGGCTTTTTATGCTATTTCAAATGCAATCATGGAGTCAAGTATCACTTATCATTCTAAGGATATTAGCCATCTAAAAAACATGAACAAACAATTAGAGCAAAAATAGTGATTATCATTGATAAGAGTCATCCACAAAGCATATAAGGAAATAGAGGTATTGCGCCATGAGCAAAAAGACAAAAAGAAAATATCTCATTCGGGTCACTGGTTTTCCAACTAGGCTAGAAAGGGTTTAAGGCCGGGAAGGACCAGGTTCTTGGTTTTTGGCCTGAAGCAGCTTCAACATGTCATGAAGAATGCCTTCATTCTTCTCATTTCCTTTGCAAGCTCAGTCCTGAGCATCCTTCTCACTTTCTACTTCAGCCAGCCTCTTCTTTAGCCTCTCAATCTCAGCATCTTTAGCCCCACTCTCTTGCTGCAAGGCTCTCACTTTGCTGTTCACAGACACCCTCTTGGATAAACCAGGTTCTTTGGAAGCATCATGGACTTTATAGTCATAAACAGTCAAGGTGTTGACCCTAATGTGATCTTTGCTTGTGCTAACATCTCATTTCTTGAGGGGAACCTTGAAGTGAGAAAGCACGGCAGTGAGAATGAAATCATAGGGTATTGGCATGATTTTTGGTGCCACTGAGGACCCTCTCACGGAGCTGGATGATAAACCCCGGCCAGTTGATCTGCCTTCCACTATCAAGGCACTCCACAAGGACCAGGTTCATGAAGGTTGCAATGTGCGTTCTTTCCTGCCTGGGCAGAACAATCTTGTTGACAAATTCAAATGGCAATGATGACGTCCAATACACACCTCTGTAAGAGATATGATACAGTCATATGCAATAATAGTACCTAACAAGAGTCGGGGTCGATTTTCACAGGGAGTTATGAGGGGCGTTAGGAGTATATATTTGAAGCAAGCAAATGTGTTATCTAAGATTGCACTTCCACAACAAGGTTTTGTTTTCTATTTCTACTGTTAATCTAATGAATGCAAGCTAAACAAAATAGATTATAGTTAAATATTTTTGAGGGTTTTCCAATTGGATTAAAGCCCTAGGGTTGTGACCATAACCTAGGTGTTTTCCTAATGGCATGAAGATGTTTATACCTATTTTGTTGATTGGGGTGTATTATAGCTCTCAACTCCATGTAACCCACTCTATACCTCTCGGTCAAAGGGTGATTTTGCCCAATTTGATTTTCTCAAGTCCAAATGGGTATCAACCAAAATAGTTGATAAGAGCTCAAGTCAGGTTCTCAATATATCTAGTTTGAACCCTTTAATTAGGTTAATCAATCTCTCAATTAACGCAATTCCTTTTTAGCTAAGTTAGCCTAGACTAGGTCCCTCTTTCTCAAGTAGAAACTAAGTCAATAGGCATGAATCAATGTTTGCAACCATTTATTCTAACATTGAAGCGTGAACTAAGTTAAATAATCAATACCCAATCATAAACAAGCATAAAATTAATCACCTATAAGGTTTACACACTAGGGTTGAGTCACAACGCTAGTAAAAATCTAGCTACTCATAATGGAATTTGAAGAAAATAAAGATGAAGAGCTAATTAAAGTCATAATGGAAGATTAATATGATGAAATCTAATGTTAAAATACTTAAATAATCTAAAACTTCTTAAAATAGCAAAGAAAAATGGCTATAGCAGCTGTGTATATTCAAACTTGACCTAATTTATTTAAACTCGTCTACTTATATAGGGCTAAAAATTACGGACAAAAATGCCCCTCGGGAGGTTTTGCGGCCGCACAATTCCATGTGCAGTCCGTTGATTTCTTCAGTTGGTAGGAAGGTGAGTTTCGCGGCCGCACATTTCTGGACTGCGGCCGTGAGGCAATTCTTCTGCGGCCGCACATTTCTAGATTGCGTCCACACAATTATTATGTGGTCCACACTTCACAGAGGCTCCTGGACTTGGTCTTTTTGCATACTCTTTGATCTTTGACTCTTAAGCCCAGTTCTGCAGCTGCACAATTCACGTGCGGTCTTGCTGAAAGTCCTGTGGGATATTTCTTCTTGGTTTGCGGCTGCAGATGGAGTTCTGCGGTCCGTAATTTCTTTTGCGGACCACGTGTGTATTTCTGCGACCTTTATTGCCTTGTGTGTCATAATAGTCCTTTTTGAGTCGGATTTCATCTCGAGAGACCAAACGTCCAGCATTCCTGCAATTTGTACAATTTCATTAGTTTCGGGAACACAATTCAATACTTTCGGACTAAAACAAAAGCTAAAAGGTGCTAATAAGCTATCAAAATCCCCACTTATCAACTTCCCCAAACTTAAGTTTTTGCTTGTCCTCAAGCAAACAAATTAGTTCCCACCTCCAAAAGTTAAGGGTTATTTCAGCGAGTCAAAATTGAACCATCCACACATCAGTTGAGACAACCAATCACCCACACTACTCATGTATTATCAACAAAGCGACAAGTTAAACATTCATGCACATATAGTTCTAATGTGACATTTGAGCTTCAAGAATCGACTTTACTCATCAAGGACTCTTGCTCTATCATGTAGGTTATGGTGGACTCCAAACTCTTCCTCCTCTACTTTTCATTTTCCTAGCTCACTTACGAAATTCAGCACTCAATCCAAATATTTATGAAAGGTTCACTCAACTCTCTCAAGAGACACAAGTACGACTTCAAGTACCATAGGCTTGCCCCTCATGTAGATCGCCACTAATGTAAGCTCACTCGGTTTGAAATCAAGTCGGACTTTTTTCGGGATGTAATGAATGCTTTTGGGTTAGGTTAGGATATCATATGGGTAATTGGTTACACCTTCCTTAATCAATCCATCTTTAATTTCTCGGTTCACCCTTTTCCAATTCTTAGAGGTACTTTCTTTTCATTGGGGAATAGAGAGACTTAGCATCACTCTTTCTTGATCATTTCATTCTTTTTCTCCCTTTTTGATTTTTTTTTCATGTTTGGGATCATTATCTCTTTTTGAATCCCTTCAACCCTTCACTTATTCGTATTTTTTATTTTTGCATCTTTCTTTATGTTCTTTTCTTTTCTTGCCTTTTCTTTTCATAGAGAATCTTTTTGTGCCTTGATATAGTTTTCAAGTTCCTCTTCTCTCCCCCAAACTACGTTTTAAGTCATTTGTCTCTAAAGAGTGCTAAGGAAACTTGGGTGCCAAGAGAGATTCACGACAAAAATGGGTTAAGGCTTGTAACATTGTTATCAAATGAGAAACGCTAGAGGCTCAAAGGGGTTGACTAGGGATAGTGACATTGGTTGGCAATAAAAAACTCAAACAGGCCAAGGAGAGTCCACAATCACTTCTCAAACCAAGCAAAACTTAGGATTTCACCTTGAAACACATTCGGGGCAATTTCTAGACCTTTCGCACGTATACTTGGACTAGCAACAATTCATCTCATCCCTCACGCAACCGGATTGTAAAAGAGGATAGAGTTGAGGGCCCACAATGACCACATTCAAGTTTAAAGATCACTATGGTCCAATTAAACCACTTGATGATTGCCAAAGGCAAGACAAGAGTCACAAAACCACTAACTAGAGCTATTTCTTTCACAAACCTTGTTTCTAACCATAAGCACATAGTTAAGTGTGTTGGTACCAATTGAAGCATGATTGACTCTTCGAGCATGAATTAATTAGGTCTTTTATTCATTACTATTGCTAGCGTTACCTAAACACAAAAAAACGGACTCATTCCCTTAAGAAGGTTGTCACGCCATCCATTGTTGGGACGAGTCACTCGGTCCACACAACAACTACCTTTGGAAAGAACCGTGGCATTAAGAAAACCAAAGGCTTATTATCTATTAAAACATAAAAAGAAGCTACTAAATCAAACAAATAAGCTACTAAATCAAACAAAGAAGTTACTAAATCAAATAAAGACTAATAAGGAAACTAATAAGCAAAAACTACTAAAAATAGAATGAATATACGTAATGAGAAAAAGAGAGAAAATATATATACATAATAAGAAAAGAGAGAATAATATTAAGTTATTACAGGCCAAATGTCTTAAAATTTATCAAATATAATCAATAAAATCCACCCCCCTCCCGAAAAAAGATAAGCATTATCCCCAATGCTTAACAAAAATAAGAGTAAAGGAGGAGAAAAAGTGAAGATAACTCCCTATGGCTCCTTGGACATCGCTGTATCCCCAGCAGTGTCATCGCCCTCAGGCTCAGCCAACTGAATCTCATCATCCTCAACTTTGGGTGTGGCTGGGTTGGCGAACATCTGACGCACTGCCTTGGCAGCAAGGTCTAGCTCTTCAGACTGGCTAGTTGGTGCCACCGGTGCAGATGGTGTTGTAGGATCTAGGACAGAATGGTCTGGGTCAAGCAGCATGTCAAAGGGGAGATTTCTAGCTGTAGCAAGCCTGGTCACCTGTCTTCGGAGCTTGTCCACTGCTTCTTGCTGGCCTGGGACTTTCTCATCTTCTTTACTTCTTTTCCCAGCTCTTCGATCACTGACATGTTGTACCAAGGTAGCCATAATAGTGTTCTGGTTCTCTAGGAGCTTCTTCAATGTCTCTTCAACTGTCGGGGGAAGCTGAGGTGCCTGAACAGAGGACTGCATTGCAACAATACTGGATAAGTCAGACAGCTTTGCAGTGGCTGTCTGCATCCAGTTGTTGAGACTTGCTAATGTCTGGGAGACTCGCAGCGCAGAAAGTGGGGCAGTAGGCATAGGCACTGGCCTAAAGACGAGGTGGGAGCCGTGATGAGAGCTATGAAGGGAGCTACAGTAGGGGCTGTGGAGGAAGGCGGAGGCATAGCTGCGACACTGGAGGAAGGTTCGGCCGAAGTGGATTGGACATCAACTGTCTCGGCAACTACCATGGCTGTTCATCAGATTGGCCTGCAGTGGTAGGAGGCAGAACTTTATTTTTCGGATTGTTCGCATCCATCAATGAATACCAAGTAAAAGGCTTCTTCGGCTTCACCTTCGTGTCATAATTCCTCGGCTCTACCCTTGCATCCGTGAGATATTCTGTGATAGTGTTGGGATATAGGTAGGATGAGCCATCTTGCCGAGCAATCACCGAGATGTTGGCTGACATCACGACATCCACATTGATCGGGTAACCAGCCATAATAGAAGCAACCAGAACTGCCCGAGGAATCGGAAGGTAAGTCTCATTCTGGCTTGGGTCCAGTCTGCTACAGACGAAGGTTTGCCACCCCTTTGCTTTGAAATTCAGAGTGCTCTGGTGGATAGGAACCCCGGTGGCAATCCATGGAGGTGGTGGTCTTGGTGCTGCTAGAATCTCCACTAACCAAGGTCGGGCTGCGTCTCCCAATGCATGCTTCCCCAAATATTTCTTTGGCTCAACATCTTCAAAGCCCAAGTACGTGTTGAGTGTATGTTGATCAAATCCCACTTTTAAGTTACGTACTTTAGTCACTTATTTCCCTTTTTTGATATGAGCCACATTTGCATAGAATTCTCGGTCCAGGTACTCTTTGGCATCCACTACACTTTGAGTGAACCACATCCACCCCTTGCGTTCACTGAGTTGGTATCTCCCTTGCGACCTTGACTGTATGGTCGTCTGCTCCTGAACAGAGGCTGAGTTTCCCTCTGATGCTTCTCTAGACGGGACATATGAGCTCATCTCGTAGAGATCTGCACCTCTCCCTCTGTTGACTGTAGCTTTCTTTGTAATAGTCTTTTGTTGGCCAAGGGGTAAGGCACTCTTACCTCGACCTCGTGAAGGTTCCCCTCTCCCTTTAGATGTGTCGCCGCGTCCTCTAGATCAACCATTGTCTGTATGAAGAAAAAACAATTGTTAGTTGCAATTCAATGTTCAGACATACACAGGAGATATGAAAGTAAGCTATAAACCAGAAAATATAGTTAGAGTATACAGTCAAAGCATGTTTGCAGGAAACATCCCGATAGGTGTTTTGTAAGCCGTCCGATAAGCCCATAATGCATCATCAAGCTTCTTGGACCAATCCGTTCAATTAGCATTCACCGTTTTGGACAAGATACTCTTTATTTCCCGGTTGGATACTTCCACTTGCCCACTAGCTTGTGGGTGATAAGGAGTCGTGACTTTGTGAGCAACACAGTACTTGCTAAGCAAGGTGTCAAAAGCCTTGTTGCGAAAATGTGACCCCCATCGCTTATAATAGCACGTGGAGTACCAAATCGTGTGAAAATATTCTTCTTCAAGAAAACCACCACACTTCTCACCTCGTTATTGGGTAAAGCAACAGGCTCAACCCATTTGGACACATAATCAACCACGACCAAGATGTAAGTGTTTCCACAAGAACTCACAAAAGGGCCCATGAAACCAATACCCTACACATCGAAAATATCAATCTCTAAGATGGTTGTGAGAGGCATTTCATTCTTCGTTGAGATTCCACTGGCCCGTTTACATTCATCACATCTCTTTACTAGCTCACTTGCATCCTTGTAAAGAGTGGGCCAATAAAAGCTGCAACTAAGCACTTTGGCTGCCGTTCTTGCTTTACCATGATGACCACCATATGGATAAGAATGACAATCCCCAAGAATTTCACCTTGCTATTCTTTTGGTAAACATCTTCTAATCACCCCATCCGTACAAATCCGAAAAAGGTATGGTTCATCCCAATAATAATCTTGTCAATCCCGTTTGAGTTTCTTCTTTTGGTTCGAAGAGAACTCATCCGGAATGATTCCACACACAAGAAAATTTTCTAGATCCGCGAACCATGGCACTTATTTTATTGAAAGAGCCAAGAGTTGCTTATCGGGGAAGGAGTCATTGATTTCAAGGCCATCATGCGTCCTCCCCTCCTCCTCCAAACGAGACAAGTGGTTTGCCACTTGGTTTTCACTCTCTTTTCTATCTTGGATTTCAATATCAAACTCTTGCAACAAAACAACCCATCTCATCAAGCGAGCTTTGGAGTCCTTCTTGCTCATAAGATACCGAAGCACCGCATGATCCGTGTGGACAATGACTTTTGTACCCATCAAGTACGGGAGGGACTTCTCAATTGCAAACACAATGGCAAGGAGATATTTCTCTGTAATGGTGTAGTTGACTTGGGCACTATTCATGGTCTTACTAGAATAGTATACCCGATGAAAAGTTTTATTGATGCGTTTTCCTAAAACAGCCCCAACCGCTACGTCACTTGCATCACACATTAGTTCAAAAGGGACACTCCAATTTGGAGCGATAATGATGGGAGTAGTTGTCAACTTGAACTTCAAAAATTCAAAAGCTCTCATGCAATCATCATTGAAGTTGAACTTATCATCCTTCTCAAGAAGCTTGCACAATGGGTTCACCACCTTAGAGAAATCTTTGATGAAACATCGGTAAAACCCCGCGTGGCCTAAGAAACTTTGAACACCCTTCACCATAGTTGGAGGTGGAAGTTTAGAAATCACCTCAATATTTGCCTTGTCAACTTCAATTCCATTATTGAGATTTTGTGGCCAAGGACAATGCCTTCCTCGACCATGAAATGACATTTTTCCCAATTAAGCACTAAATTTGTTTCTTCAGGTCTAGCCAACACTTTATCCAGATGCAAGACAATCATCAAAAGAATATCCAACCACCGAGAAGTCATCCATGAAAACTCCAAGGTAGTCCTCCACCATGTCCATGAAGATAGCCATCACACACCTTTGAAAAGTCGCCGGTGCATTGCACAAATCGAGTGGCATCCGCTTGAAGGCGAAAGTACCATATGGACATGTAAATTTTGTTTTCTCTTGATTTTTCGGAGCAATAAGAATTTGGTTGTAGCCCGAATACCCACAAAAAATCAATAGAAAGCACGTCCGGCCAATCTATCAAGTATTGATCTAAGAGAAAAAGTGGAAAGTGATCCTTCCTTGTGACTTTGTTGAGCTTGCGATAGTCCATACACACCCTCCATCTAGTCACCGTTCTTGTATAAATCAACTCATTCTTGTCATCAGTGACCACCGTCATGCCTATTTCATTGGGACACATTGAACCGGAGAAGTCCATGAACTATCAGAGATGAGGTAGACTACCCCGTCATCCAACCACTTGATAATCTCCTTCTTGATAACTTCTTGCATAGTCTCATTGAGTCTCTTTTGATGTTCAATAGATGGTTTGGTGCCATCCTCCAACTTGATCTTATGCATGAAAAAGGCGGGGCTTATCCCCGAATATCTTCCAATGTCCACCCAATAGCCTTCTTCCTCTTGTGTAGCACCGCCAATGTGGAGTCTACCTGCACGTTAGTCAAATAAGAGGAAAGAATAATCGGTAAAGTAGAACAAGGGCCAAGAAATTCATACTGAAGATGTGGAGGAAATGGCTTCAACTCCAAGGTGGGAGGCTCTTTAATAGGAGGCTATGTAGGAGGAGTTATCTTATTTTCAAGATCCAAAGATAATTTCTGGGGTGCATTGTTGTACGACCCCATTCCTTGCAACGAGTTCAAACATTCCATGAAGCTATCCATCTCGTCATCATCAAAGTTGAGCAAGACGGCCTCCAACATATCACCAACGTTGATTGTAGCACTTGTGTCATCAATAATAACATCGTTCGCCAAATCCACAAAAGAGCACACCTCATTGCTATTTGATTCCCGCATGGACTTACACACATGGAGAGCCACTTTTTCATCACCAACCCGGAATGTAAGTTCTCTTGCTTCAACATAACAAAGAGCCTTCCCCGTAGCAAGGAAAGGTCTTCCAAGAATAATCGGCACCTCATAATCAACTTCACAATCTAGAATGAGAAAATCCGTCAGAAGAATGAACTTATCAACACGACCCCCCAAGACATCTTCAATCACTCCCACGGGTCTCTTCGTAGTAAGATCATCTATTTGCAATCTCATAGAGGTGGGCCTTGGTTGCCCAATCCCCAAAGTCTTGAAAACCGAATAGTTCATCAAATTGAAACTTGCCCCAAGATCACAAAGAACTTTAGCATACTCGGCACTTCCAATTGTACAAAGAATCGTGAAAGCACTAGGATCCTCCAACTTAGGAGCCATTGAATGCACAATTGCACTCATTTGATGAGTGACTTTGATCGTTTCAAAATTCATTGACCGGTTCTTTGTCACCAGATCCTTCATGAACTTTGCATAACCAAGCAATTAATGGCACATGATTGAGAGACTCTTCATCATTTGAATAAACTTCTTGAATTGGTTTTCCCTATTTTGTTTGGCAAGTCTTTAAGGGTATGCAGGTGGAGGCTTAGGCAATGGTGCCATAGCTTTTTGCACTACCGGCTGCGATATGTCAACAATATGATCTCTAGACTGGTTCACCTCCTCTTGAGTATCTTCCACACTATCATCAATATCAATCTGAACTTCATCATTAGGTTGCTCCTCATTGCTCAAGCTCTCTTCTTATTGCACCACTTGCTCATTATTCACAAGTTGCCTTTGACTTGAGGTGGATGCATTCTCACCACTTCTACTTCTTGTAGTAATGACCATGTCATACGCTGTGTTGTTTCCACCCTTTGGATTTACTACCGTGTCACTTGGTAGTGCCCCCTTAGGACGAGAATTTAGAGCTTGAGAGATTTGCCCCATTTGAACTTCTAAGTTGCGGATTGATGTGTTGTGTGAGGTAAATTAGGCATCCGAACTGGCATTCTTTTCCATCATTTGCTTGAACATATTTTCAATACGCCCCATCTCATTGTTCGAAGAACTTGAACCATGGGAAGGATAAAGAGGCGGGTTGTTCGGTTGTTGATACATTGGGGGCCCTTGAAATCCCGACCCCCGGTTGCCTTGATTGTTACTCTCCCCC
>MCJB01050539.1:21591-26591 GCA_002018475.1 Nicotiana obtusifolia
TAATTTCCTTGACTATTTCCACTCCAATTTCCTTGAGTGTTGTTGTTATGCTAGTTGCCACTACTCCAATTTCCTTGGTTGTTAGAATTCCAATTGCCTTGATTAATTTGAGGTCTCCATTGTTATTGGTTTGGGCTTTGGATGTTGTTTCTTTGCCCTTGAAAGTTGTTCACATAATGCGCCTCCTCTTCTTATTCATTATAAGAATCATCTTGATCAAAACCACTATCTTCTTGCACATAATTCTCCACTCTATTTTGCACTTGTGGACCTTTAGTCCTCCTCTGTTCACCATCTTATTCACTCCCTCCATGGAATTGACTTGCTTGGAATTTTACACTTGATTTAGTTGGTCCTTTGCTAGTTGCGTCATGGTGGTTGACAACTCGGCAATGGCTTGCCCATGGTCTTGCAATCCTTTATGAAGGTGAATCATGTTTGGGTCACCTTGTGGAATATTGGCCCGGGATTGCCAAGCCGATGACATTTCCGCCATCTCATCCAAAATCTCACACGCGTCCGCATAAGGCGTAGTCATGAAATTTTCACCGGCAAGTTGATTCACTACACATTGGTTGGTTGTGTTAATCCTACGATAGAAAGTTTATTGAATCATATTCTTCGTCATATCGTTGTTGGGAAATTCTTTAACCATTGTTCTATAACGTTCCCATATCTCATGTAGTGGTTCATTTGGATCTTGCTTGAATGCTAAAATCTCATCCCGAAGCGTAGCCATGTGCCCCGGAGAGAAGAACTTAGAAATAAAATTTTTCGCCAACTCATCCCAAGTGTGAATGTAATGGTTCGGCAATCATTCCAACCAATCTAAAGCTTTCCCCCTTAAAGAGAAGGGAAAAAGCCTTAGCCTCAATGCATCCTCAGAGGCATTTATTTGTTTACTCCCCTAACAAGTGTCCACAAACCCTTTCAAATGCTTGTATGCATTTTGAGTTGGAGCACCGGTGAAGAAACCCCATTGCTCTAGAAAAGTGAGCGCCACATTAGTGATTTGAAAGTTGCCCGCCCTAATACGGGGAGGGACTATTACACTTGCATATCCTTCATTGGGTAATATTCGGTGTGGAGCCGCTCGTGGTGGAGGAGGGGGTGGAGCGAGACATTGTCGTGAGGCACTCGACCTCTTTTATTGGCTTGAGGTTCAAGAGGAACTTCATCAACTTGGTCATCCTCGACGTATACATCCCCAAAGGTAAATTTTCGAGCTCATTGTTTGCCATGGTTGTACCTATGATTTCTCAAACAAGTTAGTAACGCGGAAGGAAAAGAAGATATGCCAAAAACACACCTAAATATATAGCTAACACCATTTTAACTCCCCGACAATGATGTCAAAAATTGATGACGTCCGCAACACACCTCTATAAGAGATATAATACGGTCGTATGCAATATAGTACCCAACAAGAGTCGGCGTCGATTTTCACAGAGAGTTATGAGGGGCGTCAGGAGTTTATATTTGAAGCAAGCAAATGTGTTATCTAAGATTGTACTTCCAAAACAAGGTTTGTTTTTCCATTTCTACTGTTACTCTAATGAATGCAAGCTAAAGAAATAGATTATAGTTAAATATTTTTGTAAGGTTTTCCAATTGAATTAAAGGCATAGGGCTGTCACCATAACCTAGGTGTTTCCCTAATGGGATAAAGATGTTTATACTTATTTTGTTGATTGTGGTGTATTATAGCTCTCAACTACACGTTACCCACTCTATACCTCTTGGTTAAAGAGTGATTTTGCCCAATTTGGCTTTCTCAAGTCCAAATGGATATCAACCAAAACAGTTGATAAGAGCTCAAGTTGGGTTCTCACTATCTCTAGTTCGAACCCTTTAATTAGGTTAATCAATCTCTCAATTAACCCAATTCCTTGTTAGTTAAGTTAGCCTAGACTAGGTCCCTCTTTCTGAAGTAGAGACTAAGTCAAATAGGCATGAATCAATGTTTGTAACCACTAATTCTAAAATTGAAGCATGAACTAAGCAAAATAATCAACACCCAATCATAAACAAGCATAAAATTAATCATCCATAAGGTTGACCCACTAGGGTTGGATCACAAGCCTAGTAAAAATCTAGCTACTCATAATGGAATTTGAAGAAAATAAAGACGAAGAGCTAATTAAACTCATAATGGAAGATTAAAATGATGAAATCTAATGTTAAAATACTCAAATAAGCAAAAACTTCTTAAAGTAGCAAAGAAAAATAGCTACAACAACAGTGTATGTTCAAACTTGACCTAATTTCTATTTATACAATGCTAAAAATTACGGACAAAAATGCCCCTCGTGAGGTTCTGCGTCTGCACAATTCCATGTGCGGTCCGCAGATTTCTTCATTTGGCAGGAAGGTGAGTTCTGCAGCCATACATTTCTAGACTGCGGCCGCGAGGCAATTCTTGTGTGGTCGCACATTTCAGGATTGCGGCCACGAGGCAATCTTTTGCGGCCGCACAATTCTTGTGCGGTCCGCACTTCACAGAGGCTCCTGGACTTGGTCTTTTTGCATACTCTCTGATCTTTGATTCTTAAGCCCAGTTCTGCAACCGCACAATTCATGAACGGTTCACATATTGCTGAAAGTCCTATTGGGTATTTTTCTTGGTTTGTGGCCACAGATGAAATTTCGTGGTCCGCAATTTCTTCTGTGGCCGCAGAATTCTTTTAGCGGACTACACGTATGTGTTTCTACGCCCTTTATTGCCTTGTGCTTCGGAATACTCTTTTTTGAGTCGGATTTCATCTCGGGAGACCAAACTTTCAGCATTCTTGCAATTTGCACAATTTCATTAGTTTCGGGAACACAATTCAATACTTTAGACTAAAACAAAAGCTAAAAGGTGCTAATAAGTAGTCAAAATTCCCACTTATCAAGCAACTTCTTGGAATGCTTCATCTCACTTTTGTACACAACCTTGGGCTGTAGCTCTAAGTCACTGTCAGCAAATTTCCTTGTAATGGCAAGGGAGGTAGGTAGGTTTTCTAAGCTTCGCCATTTCAGCTTCTTATAATCATTGTACCCTTCAGCAGGTACTCCTAGAATTTCTCTTAGTTCCTTGGCATTAAAGCTCACAATTAACCCTTTCACTATACTGATTACCCTTCCATTTTTGATCTCACAGTTAGCCAAAAATCCACAATTTCTGCTCGGGTTAGTCTTCCTTCCATCTGAAGGACCATGTCCTTCCATCCTTGAAGTTCTAGCTTCTCCAGCAACATCACCATTCCTTCCTCCTCTAAGTCCCTGAGGAGTCTACCCTTCAAGATTGTTCTCTTGCCAAACTTCATCATTTTGTCTTGTTCTTCATCAGTTTCCTCTTCTTGCTCACTTTCTTCTTCTTCCACTACTTGCACTTTCCTAGATTTCCTGGCAGACCTGATTCTTTTTGCCAAGGCAGAAGGCTCTGTATCAATAGGCTTTGAAGGGGACTTCTTTTTGGAAGTCTTTCCTTTATTTTCTTTTGGAATCACAACCTCCACCTCATCTTCCTTGTCTTCATCGTGAAGGACCAGGTCCATCTCCTTAATCACAATTGCCTCAACTGGTTCACTCACTTTCTTCTTTCCCTTTGCAGCAACTTTTTTTTTTACTCTCTTCTAAGGCCCTTTCAAGTTCAACGTCACTCTTCTTCCTCTGACTCTTTGTAACTCTTTCTCTTGTAAGAAGAGTCTCTACAGGGATAGAAGAGGCATCCTTTCTCTTCTTGTGTTCCCTAGCCGTTATAGTCCTAGTTCTACGGACTATAACACCTGAACTTTTCTTCTGGATTGTAGTTATCCGACACTCCTTTTAGTAGATCTTCAAGGGGTTCCTTCACCGATGGAACAGGTTCTTGAAACATCTTCCTCAACCTAACCAGCCCCTCAGCTGCACTTGCATCCCCAGATCCACTACCTCCTTTTTCTCTCCAACTTTCTTCCTCTTCAACAACTTCCTCACTCCATAACACCATCGCCCTTGTTTCCTCAGCCAACCCAATAGGATTAGGTGAACATTCGACCATTCTTTCTTTTCTCTTCCCCGTACATCTCCTTAAACACCCTCACTCTCTTTATTTTTCTTTTTATTTTTACCACCAATTTTACCAGACTCAGTAGTCACTACCCCAGCAATAGTACCAACCAGAACAAATCTGTTCTCTATATTTTTAGCCACATCAGAAATGACCTCAAAAGCAATATTTAGACCAGAGGTTACCTAGTATGTTTCAGACGAAACAGGTTCCTCAGTTGTAGACTTGAAAGATTCTTCTGATTTTTGGGTTCCTCTGCTTGACCAGCCTTCAATTTTCTCATCCAATTTCTTAGATAGTTCACTGCCAGACACTGTCTTACGACCAAGAATTTTGAGTTTCCCTTTCTTGGAGGTAGGTGTGGTTGAAGGTGTGAGTGATGATTCTTTGGGTGGTGATGAAGGGTTTTCAAATAGGTTTGCTATTGATGTGTATAGAAGAGATATGTGTGTAGAAGAGATGAGAAAAGAGAGAGTGAATTTTTCGGCGTCTTGAATGATTAGAAGTGAAGAAATGGTAAAAGGCTAATAAATTTAATAAGGGGAGTTGGAGTGGGTAACAGTTGCTTTTTGAAGTTCAAAAGTCCAATCAAATTGGGAAAGTCAGTTTGAATGGACGTTGGACTCTTCCCTAGAATCTAGGCAATTATGGAGCGTGAGACTCCTTTTTGGTGAAACTGGTTCGTTTGTAATGGATAAACATGAGGGAGATTGGGATTAAATAGGACTCTCTTTTTGATAATGATCCAAATACAATTATTTCAAAATATGTGAAGTGGAGAGTACATACCATGTAATCTTGATGAACTAGGTTCTTCACTGAGAATTTTCTTGTGTAAGCTTGAATTTTTCAAGAAAATAAAGATAATATCATTAGAGATTAATGAGCACATGACACAAGAGTATACTAATGAAAGTATGAGACTAAGCAAACTTTAATCTAATTATTTACAAAATTCACAAATTAT
>MCJB01050539.1:29091-41591 GCA_002018475.1 Nicotiana obtusifolia
CTCTCAGTAGGATTCGAACCCAGATGAAGTTCTGACCATCTATCAAAGAAAAAAGAACGAAAGGATCTTTTAGGATTCCCAAGAAATTCTTCGATTTCTTCCGGAAACAGATGATTAATCATCTGCTTCTCACGTTCCGTGAATAGCCGGCACATTGAAGAATATCCAGAAAGGCATTTCGGGAATCGGCCTGATTCTATCTCTTTTCGTTCCGTTTGAAGAAAGGAAGGATCCCAAAGAATCGATCTTTCTTTTCGTTGTTGAATCTCTTTTTGATTAATCAATGTGTGATATTCCGAATCCTCATTACTAATGGAATCCAAATGATCTCTGGATTGATCATAAGATCCTTTCAGTTGGCTAGAATCCGTTACTTGAACGAAACTAGATCTTGTGGAATCATATTGAATATTTGACGATACATTCTGTACCTTGCTAAAAAACCGATCCTTGTTTACCAACCACACATTGTCTAACCAAATCCAATTCTCTCTCGATACGTTCCTCAAAAAATCCGATTCGGGCGGATTCTTCCCCCAACTAACGAAGAGATCTTGGCGGAATTACCACATATGAAATTGAGCACAGTTTTGCAAAGAAATAGCCCACTTGTTTCTCGAGAAGAGATGGGAAACATGCTCAATATCATTTGATTGAATAGTTGACCCAGCCCCTTGTTGTTTGAAGAAACCCTCCACTTCAATTGGTATTTTTTCACGAAAAGCAGACATGAGATAAGAAATCCAGTGTTTCACTAAGATTTCGAATAGCGGTCCCGAATTCAAGTTGATTCTATTTCGACTCTTCCTCAGAGAAAGACGATCAAACAATTCCCAATCATGGTCCTTGCGGATCGGATCATCCATATAATATACAAAAAGAAACTCCAGATATTTGAGATCTTTCTCTTTGAATAAGATCTCAATTCCAGCGACGGTTTCATTAGATATCTTACAACTAGAATCCTTCTTTTTTTCTGATCCAGTTCCTCCACCAACGCGAACCCCAGTTAGATTCAGGCATGCTATACTTTTTAGTTATTGGGAGAACCCAAGTAGTCTCTTTCGGATTCAGGAAACAACTCTAAGAGAACTTTTTTCCTTTGGGAAGATACAGGAGCGAAACAATCAACCTATTGATATTGGAAGACCCAACGGATTCTTCCAATGTATCATTTCTGGGTCCAATGGAATTCATAGGTATAGGAAGAAGCCCTATCAAATAGAGATTTTTTCTTTCGACCATATTTCGATTGTTAATACGATATATAAGGACCGCTACTACAAAGAGTATTACACCCTTGATCGTGAAATATCGATTGCTTGTTGAACCCTGTGCATTGCGTGAAAGTAGGATACTCCAAATTCGGGGGTCAAAGAGTTTTAGAAAACGTTCTTGGTGGACAAAAATGTGAATGAAGAATCCCACTGAATTGAATTGGGTCCATGAATCTAAGAAATGGTGAGAATTCTTGATCTCTCTCAATTCGAAAATCCAGGATTTGAATTGATGTCCTCTCATTGATTCCTCCTAAATTGCATTGATTTATCCTAAAGATTTCATTTCAATTGGAATTTGGTTATTCACCATGTACGAGGATCCCCGCTAAGCATCCATGGCTGAATGGTTAAAGCGCCCAACTCATAATTGGCGAATTCGTAGGTTCAATTCCTACTGGATGCACGCCAATGGGACCCTCCAATAAGTCTATTGGAATTGGCTCTGTATCAATGGAATCTCATCATCCATACATAACGAATTGAAGTGGTATATTCATATCATAATATATGAATAGTAAGGAACTAGCATTCTTATTGAGACTATAACTCATAGGGAAGAAAATCGATTTATGGATGGAATCAAATATGCAGTATTTACAGACAAAAGTATTCGGTTATTGGGGAAAAATCAATATACTTCTAATGTCGAATCAGGATCAACTAGGACAGAAATAAAGCATTGGGTCGAACTCTTCTTTGGTGTCAAGGTAATAGCTATGAATAGTCATCGACTTCCGGGAAAGAGTAGAAGAATGGGACCTATTATGGGACATACAATGCATTACAGACGTATGATCATTACACTTCAACCGGGTTATTCTATTCCACCTCTTAGAAAGAAAAGAACTTAAATAAAAATACTTAATAGCATGGAGATACATTTATACAAAACTTCTACCCCGAGCACACCCAATGGAACCGTAGACAGTAAAGTGAAATCCAATCCACGAAATAATTTGATCTATGAACAGCATCATTGTGGTAAAGGTCGTAATGCCAGAGGAATCATTACCGCAAGGCATAGAGGGGGAGGTCATAAGCGTCTATACCGTAAAATCGATTTTCGACGGAATGAAAAAGACATATATGGTAGAATCGTAACTATAGAATACGACCCTAATCGAAATGCATACATTTGTCTCATAAACTATGAGGATGGTGAGAAGAGATATATTTTACATCCCAAAGGGGCTATAATTGGAGATACCACTGTTTCTGGTACAGAAGTTCCTATAAAAATGGGAAATGCCCTACCTTTGAGTGCGGTTTGAACTATTGATTTACATAATTGGAAATAACCAATTAGGTTTACGACGAAACCTAGAAATCGATCACTGATCCAATTAGAGTACCTCTGCAGGATAGACCTCAACAGAAAACTGAAGAGTAACAGCAGCAAGTGATTGAGTTCAGTAGTTCCTCATATAAAATACAAGACAGCCAATCAGAAATGTCACGAAATCCGCCGCTCTTCGGGGGTGCCCTCAGCGTCGAGGAACATGTACTAGGGTGTATGTGCGACTCGTTTAGATCATGAGCTGGCACAAAAGCAAGAAAACTACTTTTACAGTATCAATGATCTGTATCGGTGAATGGGATAGGATGGAAGAAGGAACTCCATTCAGTATTAAAAAAAAACTCTATCATATCCCTCTATTGTGTATGAAGTTTATGATTTCCGTTGGTGTAAATCCAATCACCTGAATTTAAGATGATAAGAAATTCTCCATTGGTAACAAATGGTTATCCATTAAGCGGAGGAAATCTTATTTAAAAACCATAAAACATAAAGATTAGGCAGGCTCCCACTCTGGCAAGAACGGACTAAGAGGGTCAGCTACCCAGCAAACGTTCATAATTAAATACCGTTACTGTATAGGTAGATGTGATTGTGAAAGACCTATTACTGGATAATTCAAGGGTAGAGCCAAAGAGTGTGAACTATACAAGTTCCCAATAACATCAATTAGTTGATTAAATATTAAATTAAGGTATAAAGTAAAGGCTCCGGTGTATGGAGAAGACCTCACCGTTTAAGAAGTAACCATAGAAACGAAGGAACCCACTATTTATTTTTTGATTTCTTTTATTTACTAGATTTTTGATACCTAGGAAAATACAATTTTTTATTTCTTTCTTATTTCGCAGTGAAATACCTAAAAACAAAGAAGAAAAAATCGTGGTCGAGAAGGTTAGAGTAGCCAAAGCCATTGGAATTTTTATTTTATACATTGGAAAAATCCGTTTTGTTATTAATAGACTAGGAAGGGGGAAAAGAATAACTGAAAGAAAGGCAATCGATTAGTTATTCGTCAAAGTTTCATTTATTCAATGACCAGAATTAAACGGGGATATATAGCTCGGAGACGTAGAACAAAAATTCGTTTATTTGCATCAAGCTTTCGGGGGGCTCATTCAAGGCTTACTCGAACTATTACTCAACAGAAAATAAGAGCTTTAGTTTCGGCTCATCGGGATAGGGATAGGAAAAAGAGAGATTTTCGTCGTTTGTGGATCACTCGGATAAACGCAGTAATTCGCGAAAGGGGAGTATCCTATAGTTATAGTAGATTAATACACGATCTGTACAAGAGACAGCTGCTTCTTAACCGTAAATACTTGCACAAATAGCTATATCAAATAGGAATTGTCTTTATATGATTTTGAAAGAAATCATAAAAGAAGTAGATTGGAAAGAATCCACCAGAATAATTTAAATGGAGTTCCCCGGAGAATGAACTCCGGGAAGGTAGAGTAGAAATTAGTATGAGAAAATATGCTAAAGTAGTCAAAATGAATGAACACGTTCAATTCAATAAAAAAAGATTTCTTTTTTTCCGATTCATTTTTTTTTCTTACGACACAATACTCAAATCTAGATTCACTCAAATCTAGATTCTTGTAATTATGATTCAAGTGAAGAAAAAGTAAGCCTATTTATTTCGGGCTTTAAAACCAGTAGTTCTAGCGGTCGACTCGGTTCTTTCAAATTGTTTCTCATTATTGAGAAAGGGTAACAAAGATAAAATACAAGCTTGTTTTATAGCAAGAGTAATTAATCGTTGTTGTTTCAAGGTCAATCTATTCACTCGTCTTGATAATATTTTTCCTTGTTCACTAATAAATCGACTAATTAAACTCATGTTTCTATAATCAATTCGATCCCCCGATTGAATCGGGGGCAAACGCCTACGAAAAGATCGCTTGAATTTAAGAAAAGGTCGCTTGGATTTATCCATGGTTTGTTTGTTTAATTTATTCCTTATCCCTAAAATCCTATTTCTTAATTCTAATTCAGTTTAAATCCACCCAAAATAGGATTTAAAAAAAAAAGGATTTGTTTATTTTCTATTTAAATATGTTATATATATAATGTCATTTTTTCCCCTTCCTTGAAAGGGTAAGAAACAGGTACTTGGTTCGCTCTATTTCTTTATCTCCCCATGAATTGTATGTTTGTAACAATAGGGACAGAATTTTTTCAATTCTAATCGATTAGGCGTATTGTGCCGGTTCTTTTGAGTAATATATCTGGAAATACCTCTTGATACCTTATCAACACTGTTTCGGACACAACTAGTACATTCCAAAATCACCGTTACTCGGACATCTTTCCCCTTGGCCATGAACCACCTATGGATTTTTTATTTACTCAACTCTTTATTTTCAATTCAAAACGAAGAAAGGATAAAATAGAAGTTACTAACTTGAAATCCAATTCTAAAAGTAAAAAATTAAAATCAAGAAAATAAAGTAATAGTAAAGCAAAGTCATAGTAAAATACAACGATTTTTCTAATGTATATTTCAAATTGAAGTAATCATTTAAGTATCTTGTATAATACTCTTTCCCTAGATCTTCTATTCTACCCCCATTCCTCTGTTATTAATATTCAGTTAATTCGAACTTGAGCCCGAATGTTGAATCCACTTTTTTTATTCTTTCTCTTTCCTCCCTTATTCTAAAAAGGGGAAAAAGAGAAAAGAGGGGGAGAGGGATTCATCACCAATATTTGATTGGATCTCTAATCTTCTTCATTCCTTCCCATGACAATAACTAGAATGAAAAAAAGGGGAATGTCAACGCATCCGGGAAAAAACGATTAATCTCTATCAATAGACCTGCTAAAGCCCCGAACCATAGCGTACTTAGTACTGGTGCCACAGAGAGATATGTTTTTAGATCTCGCATTGAAAAACCTCATTCTTTTGTATTATTTGTTGGAATGTATAATACATATATGATCAGATGCATATGTAGTTAAGGGCTGCTTAGAGTTGGACACAGAATTCCTAATTCAAATTGCAATGTACAATGATTCGGGAAATAAGATTTTCCTTTTCTTAAAACAGAAAAAAAAAATACATCCCCTTCTTTCTTACCGAGAATTTCCGAAAAATACTAATTTATTTTTACGACGGGTTCTGTATTTATATATTTTGTATATAATTGTATATAAGTATTTTATATATAATCTATAAGAGAAGTCTTTTCCTTTTATTTTACTATTATATGTTAAATTATATGTTAAATGAGACCAAAAAGACGAAATAAGCAGAAAATTTGTATAGATCAATGGAGGAAATAACCATGTGGAAAACAAGACAGGAATTATCTACAATTACACTGTGGAACAATTGAAGAGATATGGCGCAGCTTGGTAGCGCGTTTGTTTTGGGTACAAATGTCACAGGTTCAAATCCTGTCATCCCTACCTATTACTGCTCAAAGGAGCAGTAACGAGGGATCAATTGAGATCGCTTCAAATTGGACATAATCTTTGATTTTTATCATGCTATTCTAGTATATGCATACAAAATGTATTGGGGTTATGAAAAGAATCCTTTTGTTTACAGTCTTATCTATTATGATAAGAAAGTGCTCTTAGTTCAGTTCGCTAGAACGTGGGTCTCCAAAACCCGATGTCGTAGGTTCAAATCCTACAGAGCGTGATTTTTTTCTTCTTAGATCGAATTAGAATAAAATAGATTCATTCAGTAACTTTCACAACAATCGGAATTTGTCACGATCCAAAATCCCAACCATGATCGTGATGGCACCTCTCATGAAGACAAGGCCAGCCAATTAAAACTAAACTTCATTCAAACAGTTAAACAATACGAAAATAATATAAGTACGGTTTGATAACAGTAATTTGCGGAAAAATATAGTGAACCATCTCGACTACAGCCCGAAACGGGGTATCACAAAGTCATGAGAAACTAATGAAATCCTAATAACAAGATTACTATTACAATATCTCTGGCACAATTGTTTGAAGAAAGTGGAAATAACAGTATAAAGAGATACGGGGCTGCGGACGTCAACAGCTACCTCGTACTCTCTGAATCACCGCCCTGACAGTAGTAGTCAATACCTCAGAGCGGAATCAATAACGCCTGAATCTGCACACATGGTGCAGGGAGTAATGTGAGTACTTCCGACTTAGTGAGTAATAATTATAAATAACAACTGAGAGTAAGGAAACACATAAGGCATACAACAATCCATAATGAAACAGTAAAACATGTAAATAATCAAGTCAATAACATGAAGTAAAAGAAATATCATGACTGGCCAAGTCATTTCTCGTGACAGCGTGTCACCCGTTCCCATGGGTACCCGGCGCTTACTGTGGGGGGTGCAGTAGCACAATATCTCGTGACAGCGTGTCACCCGATCCAATTTATCATATTCCGTGGCGGCGTGCCACCCGATCCCATTTATATCATTTGAAAAGTCATTCAAATTTCAAAACTAAGTATAAGAAATGAATCAAATCAGTTAGAAAACAGTGATAAATTACCCCTGAAGGGTTCACATAACCGGCACGAAGCCCAAATAATACCCCTGAAGGGTTTACATAACCGGCAAGAAGCCCAAATATGGCAATCAGCCCAAATCATGATGATAACACGTACGTTTCAATCAATTGCATAGTAAAATCATCAATCGGGACGGACCAAGTCAAAATCCCCAGTAGTAAATGACCCCACGCTCATCATCAAGCACGAGTTGCATCTCAATATAGCACTACAATGTGCAAATCCGGGGTTTCCAACCCTCAGAACATCATTTAAGATCATTACTCACCTCAATCCGGCTAAATCCTTAGCCCACGACGCCTTTGCCCTTTGAATTGGCCTTCACGTGCGTCGAATATATCAAAATTCAGAACAATTATGTCACAATATGTTGAGGGAACAAAGCCCAAGCGAAAACGATCAAAAATACTCAAAAATCTCGAAATTAGCAAAACCCGAGCCCCGGGCCCACTCCTCAAAATTCAGTAATTTCCATCCCAACGAGTTCCTTAACTCCTCATGAGTTCAACCATACAAAATTCATCGAATTCCGACATCGGATCGACCTTCAACTCTTAAATCAAAACTTAGGGTTTTCCACAATTTTTCCCAACTTAAATCATCAATTAATTGCTAAAAACAGTGATAAACTGAGGTAATTCCTCCAAGATTGGGTTAGGAACACTTACCCCGATGTTTCTCTTGAAATCTTCCAAAAATCCTTCAAGATTTCGCTTCAATCCGAGTTCCCTAGCTCCAACCACGTTCAAGATGGTCAAAGCTCCCTTCCTTAAGAGCTTGTTCAAGAAATTCTCCCTTTGGATATAGTTTTGAGGTTGATTTGTTGTGATTCTATGGTGTTTGGAGGTGTTTCTCTTTGTGGGTAATGGAAATGGGTTTTGCATGGCAAAATGGGCACTGAGTTCTATTTATAGAGTGGTCAAAAATTGAGTTAAAACACCCTTGTCCGACCAAATATGCGATCGCATACTTGTCGCATAACAGGTATGTGGTTCACATATTTGACGTAGCCATCGTGAAGATAGCCCTAGCCTTCACCGCAAAATCAACATAAAGCGAGGCTTGCGGTTCGCATTTCATGTTTCGCGATCGCATTCTCGTCGCATTCCTGACGTAGATTTTTGTCCAAGTTTTTGTCTCAGTATGCGACCTCCACTGTCAAATATGCGGCTCGCATTTCAGGTTTGCGGTTCGCATTCTGGCCGCATTTTGGTCGCGAATCTTGCCCAGATTTCTGTTTGTGTTTGCGACTCCACTGTGAGATATGCGGTCCGCATTCTCACATGGTTTTTTTGTAACTTTTGCTTTTCCAACGATGGTTTAATCCGTTTAACCACCCAAAACTCACCCGAGACCTCTGGAACCTCAACCAAACCTGCCAACACATCCCACAACATCTTTCAAACTTGGTCCAACCTTCGGAACGCTCAGAATGAACTATCAACATCAATTCGCGTCGGATTCAAGCCTAAGGACTTCAAAATCTTCTAAATCGCTCTTTTGATCTAAACCCAACCAAACCACGTTCGAATGACCTAAAATTTTACGCGCAAGTCCTAATTCACATATCGAAGCTACAACAACTTTTAGAATTCCATTCTGACCCTCGGATCAAAATCTCGCCTATCAACCGGAAATCGCCAAAATTCTCACTTCACCAATTCAAGCCTAATTCTACACCGGACCTCCAAAACAAATTCCAATTTCACTCCTAAGTCATAAATCATCTTCTGAAACTAATCGAATCCTCGGAATTCACATCCGAGCCTCCTAACTCATAGGTCATCATCCAGTTGACATTTCCGATTTAACCCTTCTTGAAAGAGACTAAGTGTCTCATTTCTTACCAATTTCACTCCGGACTCAATTACTCAACTTGGTTACGTAAAACATAGATAACACAACATAATGAGACAGAAAATGGGAAAGATGGAGTGGTAACCCACGAGACAACTGACCGGGTCGTCACAGAATTTGACCTCCTGTGCCTGTGAATTAAAGAAAGGAGGAGGTCAATCAAAAAGAGATGTTAATTAATCAAAGGTCCAACTGATCACCACGCCTATATTGTAAATATGCAGTTACGAATAATTCAGCTAAAGTAATAGGAATTAGACCTAACACGATTCCAAATAGAAAAACTTCAATCATTTTTATTAGTTTGAAAGGAGAAAAAAAAAAGAGGTAATATCGATACCTAAATATTAATCTGAATTGACATGAATCTCAATGACAATGAACAAGAATTGACAATTGGTAACGTAAGTAAATATAGAATACACGTAATCCCACAGAAGGATTTCTTTTTATGAATTGTTCATTTTAAATAGTCAGTTTAAATTAGTCGTATCTTGCTCAGACCAATAAATAGAGCTGAGGTTATAGTTAAAGCCGCTAATAGAAAACCGAAATAACTAGTTATAGTAAGCATGAAGGGGCTAAATTAAAAATATGTTCTTTTTATACATATGTTTAAAAATCACTTACCTAAGTTAAAAATTTTTCAAAATAAAATAGGAGGATAGGCAAAAATCTCAATTTCAATTGAAAGAATAAGTTGAATGAAAAGTTGTTGATTTATCTATCATTATAGGCAGACAACACTGTCAAAGATAAAGTGACAGACATATAATAGAAATTGATTCATCATCTGTAACATCTATCCATCCCGTAATTCCAATCAACCGATTCATTGAGTAACTCTTGAGTAAACTATTAAACTAATAAGAGTTGTATCGTCTAACTTCATTCAAAAATGAAACTTGAATTTTTATAGAATCAAAATAGAAATGAGTTTCGAATTTGATCATTTCTTAGATTCTGTTGAATTGTATCCACTCCATTTTCGATTTTAAAGCGAACAGTTACCTTACAAAACTTTTTCTTTTTTACTTTAATTTAAGTTTAACTCATTAGATTCAGTAATATATTTCACATAATATCTTGAATGATGGAGAAGAAGAAAAAGTTATCACACAGTCGCTTGAAAAAATCTTTTTTTTGTCCAACTAGATTCTAAAACTAGTAATTTCTATTAGGTTCCACATTTTATCTTTCCCTACTGACCCATCTTTGTAGCTAGATCAAGAAAGAACCTTTGGATCGAGATCCACAACAATGCATCACAATTATGGAGTCCAATTATTCGATTTTTTCTTTCATCGAATATGATCTACTACTCTTATTTCTTACTCGACCATTAACTTCTTCTTTAAAAAAAAGGATTTCAACAACAAAACTGCTTCCACAAGTACGAAAAGAAAATTTCTATATCTCGCATCTACTTAAATTGTGTGAATATGAGAATATCTTTCGTTGAATTGAAAGAATATTCTATTGAATGGAAGATGATTTTACATCAACAAGTAAAGGAAAAAAGAAATTATTTAGTACTTACTTTTGATACTATTTCAAATTGCGTTGCTGTGTCAGAAGAAGGATAGCTATACTGATTCGGTATACTCTAAAGACGCCCTCGGTACAATATTGACGATCTCACAAAGATGAAATTTCAGTGAATTGTCATTTACTGATCTCATCTTTTACGGAATCGATCTTCTTTGACTGTACAAGAATATGTGGAGCTCAGCATGTCTGGAAGCACAGGAGAACGTTCGTTTGCTGATATTATTACCAGTATTCGATACTGGGTCATTCATAGCATTACTATACCTTCCCTATTCATTGCGGGTTGGTTATTTGTCAGCACCGGTTTAGCTTACAATGTGTTTGGAAGCCCTCGGCCAAACGAGTATTTTAAAGAGAGTCGACAAGGAATTCCATTAATAACTTGCCGTTTTGATCCTTTGTAACAACTCGATGAATTTAGTAGATCGTTTTAGGAGGCCCTAATGACTATAGATCGAACCTATCCAATTTTTACAGTATGGTGGTTGGCTGTTCACGGCCTAGCTGTACCTACCGTCTTTTTTTTGGGATCAATATCAGCAATGCAGTTCATCCAACGATAAACTTAATCCGAATTATAGAGCTATGACACAATCAAACTCGAACGAACAAAATGTTGAATTGAATCGTACCAGTCTCTACTGGGGGTTATTACTCATTTTTGTACTTGCTGTTTTATTTTCCAATTATATCTTCAATTAATAAAACAAAAGAGAATAAATAAGATTCTCTTAGCTCATTCGGAAGGATCTCATAATTTAATTATCCATGACTGTTTATGTCTCTAGCATGACCACTTGATGAAATCTGGAGGGAAGTGGGGTAAATGGCCGATACTACTGGAAGGATTCCTCTTTGGATAATAGGTACTGTAGCTGGTATTCTTGTAATCGGTTTAATAGGTATTTTCTTTTATGGTTCATATTCCGGATTGGGTTCATCCCTGTAGTAATCGAATGAATTGAGTCGTCAACATGAAAGCGTAAGAACTCAACGGGATTCCCTTCTTTGTTTGTTTGGTTCGAAGGGGAAGGGCCCGTTGAGTTCTTAAGAATCATAATATGTTTTTCGTCTAAATGATAAAATGGATTTCTTTTCAAAAACTCCATTTTTCTCATTTTTCTGATCATGTTTTTGAAAAATTCACTAGTCGGACCACCTCTTCTTTTTCTATGATAGTATCTATCGGTACTTTCAAAGTTGGAAGAAAGAAGGAATCACTCAATTTCTTGGCTACTATAATATATTAGATATCGTGCAAATCCTTTCTATACTAATCTAATGTAGAACCTTACGCTCTCTATTACATTACTCTATTTATTTTTTATTGCTTTCATATTTCATCATCAAATTTTGTATAAGATAAGTTGATTGAAGAAGTTTTATTTAATTAATAAAATTTTCTCTCTTTTATTGTTTTGTTTGTCCACCACTTTGTATATTATACGTAAAGGGGGTGGGGGGTAAGGTAAAGGGTTTCTGATACATCTGGAAAAATCGAAACCAAGACTAGGAATTTTTAACAAACAGCATCAAGAATCATTACTCTTTCGTTTCGACACAAGAAAAAAGGATTTTTCTATACCCCTTTCTTGTGTCGAAGACTAGGAAGACAAATAATCCCTCCTATAATTTTTTGTTCCCCACATTTATCCCCTGCTTCCTTATGTCTAGTATTTAGACAAATTTGACTTTCTTTCTATTTAGAATAGAAAACTATTGATACGTCTTATGGTATTGAAATCCGTCAATAGTAACATAGTCACACTACTCCAATTAAAAAAAACGAAATAAAAATAATGAAAGTCAAATACTCTTCTTCAAATTCTACATTACATACTCTTTTTCTACGAGATGCTGGGAATCCCTTGTACCACATAGTATGTAGATTTTGAAGAAGAGTATAAATAAGACAAAGGAGTTTTCAGAATTTCATTTTTTTGATCATAAATAATCGCCAACAAGAATTTGGTTCTTTTTACGAACT
>MCJB01050539.1:46591-51729 GCA_002018475.1 Nicotiana obtusifolia
ATCCGACCCAACATGAATTTTTAACTAAAATGGTTTTTCGGGAGATAGAGAAAGATACAAAACTCTATTATCTATATTTGAATTTCAAATTATATACCTAAGACAAGAAGAAGAAATTCGTTTTATTTTCCTAATTTCACGAAAGGAAGAACTCACTCTTGTTGATAAAGGCTTCTTGATTCGTAATCAAGAATATAGGTAAAAAAAAGAGTTATCCTCAACTTTAGTTTTGATTCTTTCTACAATTAAATCTTTTATCACCAAAGAAAGCGCCATTATTATCTTATTTACTTTGATTCCAACAAACTAACTACTTTTTTGCTACAAACACAAATAAAATAATTGAACTTAGTGCTCTACTTGATTTTGCTTGACTTTTGATTCAAAGGAAAAAGGTGTGGAGCTTAAATAACTCACTCAGAACGCTTTTTAAAAGATTACGTGGTACAATTAGGTCGAATAAACCCTTCTGGAATAAGTATTCAGCTACTTGTGAACCTTCGGGTACTGTTTTATTCAATGTTTGTTCAATTACTCTTTTACCTGCAAATGCAATGTAGGCTTTGGGTTCGGCAATAATGATATCCCCCAACATACCAAAACTAGCTGTCACTCCACTAGTTGTCGGAGATGTAAGGATTGATACATAAAATAACTTTTTATTTAATTGATAATCATATAAAGAAGACGATATTTTAGCCATTTGCATCAAGCTCAAACTTCCTTCCTGCATGCGCGCCCCCCCAGAAGCACACACTATAATAAGGGGTAAATTTTGATTGGCAGCGTGTTCAATCAAACGGGTGATTTTTTCTCAGACTACAGATCCCATACTACCCCCCATAAACTGAAAATCCATAACCCCAAATTGCTACGGGAATGCCGTTTAGTTGGCCTATGCCTGTTTGAACAGCCTCGGTTAATCCTGTCTTTCTTTGATAAGAATCAATACGATCTTTATAAGGCTCCTCCTCCGAATGAAATTCAATGGGATCCAGAGAGACCATGTCTTCATCTATAGGATCCCAAGTACCCGGATCGATCAAAAGTTCAATTCTATCTGAACTACTCATTTTCAAATGATATCCACATTGTTCACAAATATTCATTTTTGATTTCAAAAATTTCTTATAATTTAATCCATAACAATTTTCGCATTGAACCCACAAATGCTTGTATTTTTGAGTTACCTCGAGATCATTAGAACTTTCTCTTATAGTTAAATCACTGCCCTTCGTGCGGGTTCATCTACTGGAACCCTCTTTTCACTACTATTTCGACTTTCACCACCACAAATGGCCCTATAAATATAACTGTCACCGTAATTCTCACTACCACTTATAATGGAAGTATCTATACAGATTTGTGACTGAAATAACTATCAATGCAACAATTAATGTGATTATTCCAACTATATTGAGTATCATACATGTAAGAATTATAGTAGGGATCTTCGCCCCTAAATCCATTATTCAGATAATTCGAGTTTCGATAACTATAAAAGGAACTTTCTAGTTCACTCAGAAAGAATGATCGTTGTCAATCTCAAAAATCTGATTTTCAATATCAAAATAGATGGAGTAACTGTCTCCATTCCTATCACTAACTAAAAAAGTTTCATCAGAGATGAAATTCCAAATGTCTTTAACGCTGAATAAATAATTAACATTACTACAACTAGAATTGTCACGATTCCTCCAACTATGAATGTTTTTCATTTTTCGATTTGGATCCTCATTGGTATTTTCAATACGACTAAGACTGCCCATTGATTTATTTAGCCCACACTTGCGTTCGAACTCCTTCTTAAACAACATCGAATTAAACCACCATCTTTCCATAGAGTTTTTTTGCCCCCTATTTGCATGAAAATACAATAAATGAATAGTCATTAGCTATAAAATTATTTATTTGAATATCTTATTTCCTATCAGACTAAGCATAGAAATCCAATCACTAGGATTAATAACTAATAAGGATTGTGTCACGACCCAAAATCTCAACCATGATCGTGATGGCGCCTCTCATGAAGACAAGGCCAGCCAATTAAACTAAAATTTATTTAAGCAGTTAAGCAATACGAAAATAATATAAGTATGGTTTAACAACGGTAATTTACGAAAAAATATAGTGAACCATCCCGACTACAGCCCGAACCGGGGTGTCACAAAGTCATGAGCAACTAATGAAATCCTACTAACAAGATTGCTATTACAATATCTCTGGCACAGTTGTTTGAAGAAAACGGAAATAACAAGATGAAAGAGATACGGGGCTGCGGACGCCAACAGCTACCTCGTGGTCTCTGAATCACCGCCCTGACAGTAGTAGTCAATACCTCGGAGCGGAACCGATAACGCCTGAATCTGCATACATGGTGCAGGGAATAATGTGAGTACTTCCAACTCAGTGAGTAAAAATTATAAATAACAACTGAAGGTAAGAAAACACGTAAGGCATACAGTAATCCATAATGAACAGTAAAACATATAAATGTCTCAAATAAATAACATGAAGTAAAGGAAAACAACAATACCAGCACAACAGAATACATTACATAGCATGACTCTCGTGGCGGCGTGCCACCCAATCCCATGGGTACCCTGCGCTCACTGTGGGGGGTGCAGACTCCGGGAGGGGCTTCTTACGGCCCAAACGCAATATCTCGTGACGGCGTGTCACCCGATCCATTCACATCACATCTCGTGGCGGCGTGCCACCCGATCCCATTTACATCATTTAAAATGTCATTTAAATTTCAAAACTGAGTTCAAGTAAGGATTCAAAACAGTGAGGAAACAGTGATAAATACCCCTGAAGGGCTCACATAACCGGCACGAAGCCCAAATATGATTTAGTAAACAGTGATGAATACACCTTAAGGGTTTACATAACCGGCACGAGGCCCAAATATGGCGATCAGCCCAATTCATGATGATATCAAATAAGTTTCAATCAAATATATACAGTAAAAATCATCAATCGGGACGGACCAAGTCACAATCCCCAGTAGTAAACGACCCCACGCTCATCATCGAGCGCGTGCCTCACCTCCATATAGCACTATGATGTGCAATTCGGGGTTTCAAACCCTCAGAACATCATTTACAATCATTACTCACCTCAAACCAGCTAAATCCTTAGCCCACGACGCCCTTGCCCTTTGAATTGGCCTCCACGTGCGTCGAATCTATCCAAATTCAAAACAATTACGTCACAATATGTTAAGGGGACAAAGCCCACACGAAAACAATCAAAATTACTAAGAAATCCCAAAATTACCAAAACCCGAGCCCCGGGCCCACTTCTCGAAATTTAGTAATTTTCACCTCCTCGTGTTCCTTGTCTTCCCACGAGTTCAACCATACAAGATTTATCGAATTCCGACATCGGTTCGACCTTCAAGTCTTAAAATCTAAGCTTAGGGTTTTTCTACAATTTCCCCAACTTAATCACAATCATAAGCTAGAATAGTAGTAGGTTTGAGTAATTTGCCCAGGTTTAAGTCTAGAACACTTACCCCGATGTTTTCCCTTGGGAATCTTCCAAGAATTGCCCCCAATGCTTGCTTCGACCCGAGCTCTATAGCTCCAACAATGTTCAAGATGGTCAACACTCTTCCTCTTGAGAATTTGTCCAAGAAATGTCCTTTGGATGTAGTTTTAAGGTTGATTTGTTTTGATTCTATGGTGTTTGGAGGTGTTTCTCTTTGTGGGTATCAAAAATGGGCCTTGCATGGCAAATGGGCACTGATTTTCTATTTATAAAGGGGCTAAAAATCGAGACAAAAACACCCCCGTCCGGCCCTATATGCGATCGCATATCTGTCGCAGAACAAATATGCGGTTCGCATATTTGACGTGGCCACCGCAAAAGTGGCCCTAGCCTTCACCGCAATTTCAACATGAAGCATAGTTTGCGGTCCGCATTTCAACCGCATTCTTGGCATAGATTTTTGTCCAAAAATTCTGTCTCAGTTTGTGGTCTCGTTGTCGGATATGCGGTCCGCATTTTAGATATGCGGTCCGCATTTCTACCGCATTTCTGACCTGAACTTTGCCCAGGAACCGCATTCTCGCATCTGGTTTTTCTGCAACTTTCTTTTCCAACGACGAATTAGTCCGTTTAACCACCCGAAACTCACCCGAGGCCTCTGGAACCTTAACTAAACATGCGAACCTATCCCATAACAATATTTGAACGTGTTCCAACCTTTGGAACGTTCTAAACAACCTATCAACACCAATTCGCGTCGGATTCAAGCCTAAGGATCCAAAAATCTTCTAAATCGCTCTTTTGATCTAAACCCAACCGAACCACGACCGAATGACCTGAAATTTTGCACACAAGTCACAAATCACATCTCAAAGCTACAACAACTTTCGGAATTCACATCCGAGCCCTCTAACTCATAAGTCAACATCCGGTTGACTTTCACAACTTAAACCTTCTTGAAAGAGACTAAGTGTCTCGTTTCTTACCCAATCTACTCCGAATGCAAACCATTCAACGTGATTACATAAAACACGGGTAACGAAGCATAATAAAGCAGAAATGGGGAAAATAGAGCGGTAACTCACGAGACGGCTAGCTGGGTCGTTACAGATTGTGAGTATTGAAAAAAAGTTCTGAATTTGGGGGAACACTTCACTATATATTAATATGTTGGAACCCCCTTTATATTATTAAAAATTATATTATTATATTATTTTTAATAAAGGGCGGCTTCTCCGATGTCGTGTCAAATTCGCATCGAAAAAAAGAGATTTGTCCTCTCCTATAAAGAAATCAAAAAATAATTGTTTCGTAAAATCTCGTCTAATACTAATATCTAATCACTAAAAAATCTAACAATCTAAAATCTAATAAAAAAATAAGTAATAAATTAAGGTTCTATTTCAACACGGAACAAAGGGGACAATATTCAGGATGGGTAGAAAGAGGTGTGATACTTGGCTTGATTCAGGGAAACTACAAACTACAGGATAGAAAAGAATATACCAATATACCAATCCTAAGGATTAATTGTGGATCCAAGACAACAATAGAAAGATTTGAGTCTTAGATTTTGATTTAGTTTTCTAGATTTTGTATTTCAAATCTTTTATATCTAGGTAAGTATATACTTAGTCAAAATA
>MCJB01050539.1:51854-64801 GCA_002018475.1 Nicotiana obtusifolia
CCTGCTAATTTATCTGCTAATGTCTACTGTTTTTACTTATCCAAAACGTCCACTGCTGCAAAATTAAATACGATCTCTTTCATACTTCACAAGCAGCAGCTAGTTCCGGGCTCCATTTGCAAGCCTCGTGAATAATTTCATTACCTTCCTGAGCAAGATCACGTCCTTCATTACGAGCTTGTACACATGCTTCTAGAGCTACTCGATTAGCTACGGCACCTGGCGCATTACCCCAAGGATGTCCTAAAGTTCCTCCACCGAACTGTAGTACGGAATCATCCCCAAAGATCTCGGTCAGAGCAGGCATATGCCAAACGTGAATACCTCCTGAAGCCACGGGTAGAATACCTGGTAAAGAGACCCAATCTTGAGTTAAATAAATACCGCGACTTTGATCTTGTTCAACAAAATCATCACGCAGTAAATCAACAAAGCCCAAAGTTATGTCTCTTTCACCTTCAAGTTTACCTACTACGGTACCAGCGTGAATATGATCTCCACCAGACATACGTAACGCTTTTGCTAATACCCGGAAGTGGATACCATGATTCTTCTGTCTATCAATAACCGCATGCATTGCACGGTGGATGTGAAGAAGTAGACCATTATCTCGGCAATAATGAGCCAAGCTAGTATTTGCGGTGAATCCCCCCGTTAAGTAGTCATGCATTACGATCAGAACGCCCAATTCTCTAGCAAATACAGCTCTTTTGATCATTTCTTCGCATGTACCTGCAGTAGCATTCAAGTAATGCCCTTTGATTTCACCTGTTTCAGCCTGTGCTTTATAAATTGCTTCGGGACAAAATAAGAAACGATCTCTCCAACGCATAAATGGTTGTGAGTTCACGTTCTCATCATCTTTGGTAAAATCAAGTCCACCGTGAAGACATTCATAAACAGCTCTACCGTAGTTTTTAGCAGATAACCCCAATTTAGGTTTAATAGTACATCCCAACAGGGTACGACCATACTTGTTCAATTTATCTCTTTCAACTTGGATCCCATGAGGCGGACCTTGGAAAGTTTTAACATAAGCAGGAGGGATTCGCAGATCTTCCAGACGTAGCGCGCGCAGGCCTTTGAACCCCAATACATTGCCTATAATGGAAGTAAACATGTTGGTAACAGAACCTTCTTCAAAAAGGTCTAAAGGGTAAGCTAGATAAGCAATATATTGATCTTTTTCTCCAACAACACGCTCGATGCGGTAGCATCGCCCTTTATAACGATCAAGGCTGGTAAGTCCATCGGTCCATACAGTTGTCCATGTACCAGTAGAAGATTCGGCAGCTACCACGGCCCCTGCTTCTTCAGGTGGAACTCCAGGTTGAGGAGTTACTCGGAATGCTGCCAATATATCAGTATCCTTGGTTTGGTACTCAGGAGTATAATAAGTCAATTTGTACTCTTTAACACCAGCTTTGAATCCAACACTTGCTTTAGTCTCTGTTTGTGGTGACATAAATCCCTCCCTACAACTCATGAATTAAGAATTCTCACAACAACAAGGTCTACTCGACACGAATTCCGTGTTAATGAAACATTCATAGGAATCTTTCAAAAAATTTCCATCTAATACTAATATTATCAACTAATCAGAATGTTTGATTATTAGACCATGGTATTTGATTTGCCAAATACATCATTATTGTATACTCTTTCATATATATAGCGCAACCCAATTTTTATTTTTTTTACTTTTTTTTGAAATGGGAATACCTAACTAACCTAAATAATAAGAACTTCCCCCTTGACAGTGGTATATGTTGTATATGTAAATCCTAGATGTGAAAATATACGGAATTCCTCTATGAATCTATGAAAGGTATAAAAAAGAAAGAAAAACACAAAGAAAAGAATAGGCTAGGCATAAATCGATATGCTGAAATTGAAATAAAAAATAAATAAGAAGAGGAGCCAATTAGATACAAATAATGAATCGTAATAGAAATAGAAAATAAAGTTCAGGTTCGAATTCCATAGAATAGATAATATGGATGGGATTGTCTATAATGATAGACAAATGAAAGACTTTCTCAAGATTCTGATTCATCCAGTTGAGATTTTAAAATTTAAATGGGTTGGGTGGGCTTGCAAATTCACTCAGTCTCAGTGAATAAGTAAACAATTGAATTGGTTCAATTGCATGGTGCCAACGAAATCGAGTGCTAATTCCCATTTTATTGAATTAACCGATCGACGTGCTAGCGGACATTTATTTTGAATTCGATAATTTTTGCAAAAACATTTTGACATACTTATTTATTTTATTATTATGAGAATCAATCCTACTACTTCTGGTTTTGGGGTTTTCACGCTTGCAAGATGCCGAATATTTATAACGCTCTGGTAGTTCAAGGTCGAGATAGTGTTGTTCAACCAATTAATGTGGCTTGTGAGGTACAACAATTATTAGGAAATAATCGAGTTAGGGCTGTAGCTATGAGTGCTACAGATGGTCTAACGAGAGGAATGGAAGTGATTGACACAGGAGCTCCTATAAGTGTTCCGGTCGGGGGAGCGACTCTGGGACGAATTTTTAACGTGCTCGGAGAGCCTGTTGATAATTTAGGGCCTGTAGATACTAGTACAACGTCTCCTATTCATAGATCTGTGCCCGCCTTTATACAGTTGGATACAAAATTATCTATTTTTGAAACAGGAATTAAAGTAGTAGATCTTTTAGCCCCTTATCGCCGTGGAGGAAAAATCGGACTATTCGGGGGAGCTGGAGTGGGTAAAACAGTACTTACTATGGAACTGATTAAAAATATTTCTAAAGCTCATGGGGGCGTATCCGTATTTGGCGGAGTGGGTGAACGTACTCGGGAAGGAAATGATCTTTACATGGAAATGAAAGAATCTGGAGTGATTAATGAAGAAAATATTGCAGAATCAAAAGTGGCCCTAGTTTACGGTCAGATGAATGAACCGCCGGGAGCTCGTATGAGAGTTGGTTTGACTGCCCTAACTATGGCGGAATATTTCTGAGATGTTAATGAACAAGACGTACTTCTATTTATTGACAATATCTTCCGTTTCGTCCAAGCGGGATCCGAAGTATCGACCTTATTGGGTAGAATGCCTTCCGTTGTGGGTTATCAACCCACCCTGAGTACCGAAATGGGTTCTTTACAAGAAAGAATTACTTCTACCAAAGAAGGGTCCATAACCTCTATTCAAGCAGTTTATGTACCCGCAGACGATTTGACCGACCCTGCTCCTGCTACGACATTTGCACATTTAGATGCTACTACCGTACTATCAAGAGGATTGGCTGCCAAAGGTATTTATCCAGCAGTAGATCCTTTAGATTCAACGTCAACCATGCTTCAACCTCGGATCGTTGGTGAGGAACATTACGAAACTGCCCAAAGAGTTAAGCAAACTTTACAATGTTACAAAGAACTTCAGGACATTATAGCTATCCTTGGATTGGACGAATTATCCGAAGAGGATCGTTTACTCGTAGCAAGAGCGCGAAAAATTGAGCGTTTCTTATCACAACCCTTTTTCGTAGCAGAAGTATTTACCGGTTCTCCAGGGAAATATGTTGGTCTAGCAGAAACAATTCGAGGATTTCAATTGATCCTTTCCGGAGAATTAGATGGTCTTCCTGAACAGGCCTTTTATTCGGTAGGTAATATCGATGAAGCTACCGCGAAGGCTATGAACTTAGAAATGGAGAGCAATTTGAAGAAATGACCTTAAATCTTAGTGTACTGACCCCTAATAGAATTGTTTGGGATTCAGAAGTGGAAGAAATTGTTTTATCTACTAATAGCGGTCAAATTGGCATATTACCAAATCACGCCCCTATTGCCACAGCTGTAGATATAGGGATTTTGAGAATACGTCTTAACGACCAATGGTTAACGATGGCTCTGATGGGTGGTTTTGCTAGAATAGGCAATAATGAGATCACTGTTTTAGTAAATGATGCGGAGAAGGGTAGTGACATTGATCCACAAGAAGCTCAGCAAACTCTTGAACTAGCGGAAGCTAATGTGAAAAAGGCTGAAGGAAGGAGACAAAAAATTGAGGCAAATCTAGCTCTCCGACGAGCTAGAATACAGGTGGAGGCTATCAATCCGATTTCATAACTAGTTGGTATGTTCGAATAATAAAAAGAAGTTCTCTTTCTAATCCTATTTAGATTCTGTCGGGTGAATACAATCAAACAGAATCCAATTCTTATGCAAAAATTCAAATTAAAAAATGAAATAGAAAGGGTGGGTCGTAAACCTTATTAGATACCATTGACTCTGGTATCTAATAAGTTTTACCTACTATTGGATTTGAACCAATGACTCCCGCCGTATGAAAGCAGTACTCTAACCACTGAGTTAAGTAGGTCATTTATCATCCCAAAGAGAACCAAATGAAACCCATCCTGTCGATGGATTATAAATATCATATTACTTAATAAGCAATACTAATCTAAGGAATACCGCTCAAAGAGATCAAAGATTGTTGATGTTGGATCATGGAATATTTATCTTGACAAGAATTTATCTACATGATAAAATATATATCACAAGCACTAAGGGCTATAGCTCAGTTGGTAGAGCAACTCGTTTACACGCGCGCCAATGTTTTTCAAGGGAGTTCACCATACAATCAGAAAAATTGATCTTGTTGAGAAATCAATGTCTTACTCCATAACTTTGAGGGAACCATAGCCTGACAAAGAGTTCGGTCCAATTTGGATGCCCGTTTAGGAGGTGCCAAACAGACCCCATCATTGATTTGAGATCTTGATAAGGTGAATACCCAGTCTATTCAATGCTAGGCATAATGAGTATAAGGACCTCAAAAAAATCTCTTTTCGTCATATGAACTTTAAGGTGTATGAAGTTTCATATTTGATTTTTTCAGCAGAACGATAGAGACTTCATTTAACTTAGGTTGATCTAGGCCATAGACAGACCTACGTCAAGATAATCCCACCCTTGAAACACTTTGGTAATGCTCCCAAATAGTGAATCAGAGCACATGGAGCCATTTCCTTTTCTTTTTTTCTGTCAAGAAAAAAAAATGGCAGACTAACTGATATTTATATCAGTTAATGAAAGAGCCCAATGCAAAAAAAATGCATGTTGGGTCTTTGAAAAATTTCAGATCATTTTAATAATAATAAGTTTGATCTGATTTACCGAGAAGGTCTACGGTTCGAGTGCGTATAGCCCTATAAAAATGCAAAATCAAAAAAATTGTATAATTTTCATTTCTTCATTATTATTTCTTGCTTGTAACTAAGTGAAATCCAATTATTCCTATAAGTTTACTCACGGCAATCGTTTAAGCAGATGAAAGAAAAAACGCATATCAACGGATCCAATCGATATTGATTTTTTCAATTGCGGATAAACAAACCAACCTTTCGTCATTAATATTCGGAGGCGAATTACATATTCATATCCACAATAAAAGAATTAGTGAGACTCCCTTTCTTTTGATATCCCCAATCTTATTGAATTGTGGAAGTCAAATCATTTCATGGGCCTGGTGAAGTGAAAAACTACGAAGAGGAATTCACATGGATTTAGGAAGGGCCTGTTGTATTTGTGTACAAGCTAAAGTTTTTTGAAAAACGAACACCTTTGGTCACTTCATTGTCAAATAGGCTTTTCCTTCGTATACCTTACTTACCTCGACCTAGCGAAGCACAACACGAAAAAGGCAGTCCTCTTTTTCTGTATTCAACCAAGAAAAACCCCGCCACCTGGATTCAAACCCTAATACTATTGTTAAATAATAATAATAATAATAATAATAAGGAATATACCAACACAAGATCTTCTAAATCTTGAGATGGAAATTCCAATACATTCTCTTCTATTTGATTACTTGTTCTATTCTAAATCACTAAGAAAAAAGACAAAAAGACCTCCTGATTCTATTTATAGAAAAAAATAGAAATCTTTAAGAATTTCTAATTAAAGAAGAAATAAGATAAGTAATTAATTTAGAATTCCCCGTCTTTAGAGGAAAATCCTGGATGAAAACAAGAGAAATTAGAGAATTTGTATAAGAGTAATATATAGTTAGAAGGTTCTACTAACTAAATAAAATGGAAATAAGTATAATGGAAATAAAATCGGATTCCAGTCGATGAATCTTGCAATGAGATATGCCCTACAATAACAAATAAACAAAGCAAACTAGACGGTTCGATCAAAATGAATTTTTGTTTTGACTAAATAGTTATGGATGACTTGACAATTCCAATTCGAATCGACCAATCGAATCCGGTATATTTTCCACGTTCATAGGAATGCGTTTATGTTTCTGCTTTACGAATATGATTTTTTTTTGGGCATTTCTAATAATATCTATCCTTGTTCCTACTTTGGCATTTTTTATTTCCGGAGTGTTAGCCCCGATTATCGAAGGGCCGGAGAAACTTTCTACTTATGAGTCAGTGTCACGACCCAAAATCTCAACCATGATCGTGATGGCGCCTCTCATGAAGACAAGGCCAGCCAATTCAAACTAAGCTTCATTCAAACAGTTAAACAATACGAAAATAATATAAGTACGATTTAATAACAGTAATTTGCGGAAAAATATAGTGAACCATCCCGACTACAACCCGAACCGGGGTGTCACAAAGTCATGAGCAACTAATGAAAATCCTAATAATAAGATTACTGTTTCAATATCTTTGGCACAATTATTTGAAAATAGTGGAAACAACAAGGTAAAAGAGATACCGGGCTGCGGACACCAACAGCTACCTCGTAAACTCTGAATCACCGCCCTGACAGTAGTAATAGTCAATACCTCGGAGCGGAATCAATAATGCTTGAATCTGCACACATAGTGCAGGGAGTAATCTGAGTACTTCCAACTCAGTGAGTAATAATTATAAATAACAACTGAGAGTAAGGAAACCACATAAGGCATACAACAATCCATAATGAAACAGTAAAACATGTAAATAATCAAGTCAATAACATGAAGTAAAAGAAAATATCATGACTGGCCAAGTCATATCTCGTGACGGCGTGTCACCCGTTCCCATGGGGTACCGGCACTTACTGTGGGGGGTGCAGTAGCGCAATATCTCGTGACGGCGTGTCACCTGATCCAATTTATCATATTCCGTGACGGCGTGCCACCCGATCCCATTTACATCATTTGAAAAGTCATTCAAATTTCAAGACTGAGTTTAAGAAATGAATCAAATCAGTTAGAAAACAGTAATAAATTACCCCTGAAGGGTCCACATAACCGGCACGAAGCCCAAATAATACCCCTAAAGGGTTCACATAACCGGCAAGAAGCCCAAATATGGCAATCAGCCCAAATCATGATGATAACACGTAAGTTTCGATCAATTGCATAGTAAAATCATCAATCGGGACGGACCAAGTCACAATCCCCAGTAGTAAACGACCCCACGCTCATCATCAAGCGCGAGTCTCACTCAATATAGCACTACGATGTGCAAATCCGGGGTTTCAAACCCTCAGAACATCATTTAAGATCATTACTCACCTCAATCCGGCTAAGTCCTTAGCTCACGACGCCTTTGCCCTTTGAATTGGCCTTCACGTGCGTCGAATCTATCCAAATTCGGAACAATTACGTCACAATATGTTGAGGGAACAAAGCCCAAGCGAAAACGATCAAAAATACTCAAAAATCCTGAAATTAGCAAAACCCGAGCCCCGGGCCCACTTCTCGAAATTCAGTAATTTTCACCTCAACGGGTTTCTTACCTCATCACGAGTTCAACCATACAAGATTTATTAAATTCCTGACATCGGCTCGACCTCTAAGTCTCAAAATCCAAGCTTAGGGTCTTCCACAATTTTTCCAACTTAAATCACCAGTAAAAATGCTAAAAACAGCTATAATCTTAGGAAACTCTTTCAAAATTGAGTTAGGAATACCTACCCCGATGTTTCCCTTGAAATCTTCCAAAAATCCTTCAAGATTTCGCTTCAATCCGAGTTCCCTAACTCCAACCACGTTCAATATGGTCAAAGCTCCCTTCCTTAAGAGCCTGTTCAAGAAATTCTCCCTTTGGATATAGTTTTGAGGTTGATTTGTTGTGATTCTATGGTGTTTGGAGGTGTTTCTCTTTGTGGGTAACGGAAATGGGTTTTGCATGGCAAAATGGGCACTGAGTTCTATTTATAGAGTGGTCAAAAATTGAGTTAAAACACCCTTGTCCGGCCAAATATGCGATCGCATACCTGTCGCATAACAGGTATGCGGTTCGCATATTTGACGTTGTCATCGCGAAGATAGCCCTAGCCTTCACCGCAAAATCATCACAAAGCGTGGTTTGCGGTTTGCATTTCATGTTTCGCGATCACATTCTCGTCGCATTCCTGACGTAGATTTTTGTCCAAGTTTCTGTCTCAGTATGCGATCTCCACTGTCAAGTATGCGGTTCGCATTTTAGGTTTGCGGTTCGCATTCTGGCCGCATTTTGGTCGCGAATCTTGCCCAGATTCCTGCTTGTGTTTGTGACTCCACTGTGAGATATGCGGTCCGCATTTGAGATATGCGGTCCGCATTCTCACCTGGTTTTTCTACAACTTTTTGCTTTTCCAACGATGGTTTAATCCGTTTAACCATTCAAAACTCACCCGAGACCTCTGGAAACTCAACCAAACCTGCCGACACATCCCACAACATCATTCAAACTTGTTCCAACCTTCGGAACCCTCAGAACGAACTATCAACCGGAAATCGCCAAAATTCCAACTTCGCCAATTCAAGGCTAAGTCCACACCGGACCTTCAAAATCAATTCCGATCGCACTCCTAAGTCATAAATCACCTCCCGAAGCTAACCGAACCATCAGGATTCACATCCGAACCCTCTAACTCATAAGTCAACATCCGGTTGACTTTTCCGACTTAAACCTTCTTAAAAAGAGACTAAGTGTCTCATTTCTTACCAAATTCACTCCGAACGCAAACCATTCAACGTGATTACACAAAACACGGATAACAAAGCATAAATGAAGTAGGAATGGAAAAGATGGAGTGGTAATCCACGAGACGACTGGCCGGGTCGTCACAGTCGGGTATAGAACCAATGGGCGATGCTTGGTTACAATTACGAATCCGTTATTATATGTTTGCTTTACTTTTTGTTGTTTTTGATGTTGAAACGGTTTTTCTTTATCCATGGGCAATGAGTTTCAACGTATTGGGTGTATCCGTATTTATAGAAGCTTTCATTTTCGTGCTTATCTTAATTATTGGTTTAATTTATGCATGGCGAAAGGGGACATTGGAATGGTCTTAGCTCCTGAATATTCAGACAATAAAAAGAAAAACGGAAAAAATAAGATTGAGACAGTTATGAATTCCATTCAGTTTCCTTTACTTGATCAAACAGCCCAAAATTCAGTTATTTCAACTACATTAAATGATCTTTCAAATTGGTCAAGACTCTCTAGTTTATGGCCGCTTCTCTATGGTACCAGTTGTTGCTTCATTGAATTTGCTTCAGTAATAGGCTCACGCTTCGACTTTGATCGTTATGGACTAGTACCAAGATCGAGTCCTAGAAAGGCGGATCTAATTTTAACAGCCGGAACAGTAACAATGAAAAATGGCCCCCTCTTTAGTGAGATTATATGAGCAAATGCCTGAACCAAAATATGTTATTGCTATGGGAGCCTGTACAATTACAGGCGGGATGTTTAGTACCAATTCTTATAGTACTGTTCGGGGAGTCGATAAGCTAATTCCTGTAGATGTACCAGGTTGCCCACCTAAATCGGAAGCAGTTATAGATGCTATAACAAAACTAAGAAAATATCTCGAGAACTCTATGAAGATCGAATTAGGTCTCAACAAGCGAATCGGTGTTTTACTACCAATCACAAGTTTCATGTTCAACACAGTATTCATACGGGAAATTATGATCAGAGAGTTCTTTATCAACCGCCATCTACTTCAGAGATCCCTACGGAAATCTTTTTCAAATACAAAAATTCAGTATCTTCCCCCGAATTAGTGAATTAGACAGGATTCCTTTGTCCAGAATAAAAAATGGTGGGTCAATTTTCAGAAATTTCATCGTAAATGTGAAATACTTATATAAATAAAAATGCAGGAGAGATAAAAAAGATGCAGGGTCGTTTGTCTGCTTGGCTAGTCAAGCATGGGCTAATTCATAGATCTTTGGGCTTTGATTACCAAGGAATAGAGACTTTACAAATAAAGCCCGAGGATTGGCATTCCATTGCTGTCATTTTTTATGTATATGGGTACAACTATCTCCGCTCTCAATGTGCCTATGATGTAGCGCCTGGCGGGCTGTTAGCTAGTGTGTATCATCTTACGAGAATAGAGGATGGTGTGGATCAACCAGAGGAGGTATGCATAAAAGTATTTGCCTCCAGGAGGAATCCTAGAATTCCGTCTGTTTTCTGGGTTTGGAAAAGTGTGGATTTTCAAGAACGAGAATCATATGATATGTTGGGAATCTCTTATGATAATCATCCACGCTTGAAACGTATCTTAATGCCTGAAAGTTGGATAGGGATGGCCCTTACGTAAGGATTATATTGCCCCCAATTTTTATCAAATACAAGATGCTCATTGAATGATAAGAAAGCTATTTCCACTTAGACAATTTCAGATATTCAAGGATTGCACGTTCTGCTCTAGATTAAGCAAGTCTAATTTAGGGAATTATCGATAGGCTAACAAAAAGACAATTAGCGATTCATTGGAATTCTCACATTTATTTGGAAGATACTTATTTCGGATGGGTCACACCAATAGGATGAACCAAATGAGTTCTGCATCATGAACTTTGTACTGCGCACATTACTTAGAGGGGTTCTAGAAAGGCATATAGGAAGGAATGGAGAAATCCGGAATGAAGAAATCGAATATGAAAGAAAAGGCAAAGAAATGAGAGAATATCGGATTCTATTTCTTTGGATCTGAGCTGAATCTTGTCTATTTCAACCCCCCTAGATTCGGATTCGACTTTTGAGCCTTTCAACAATTAACCAATTTAACCTTTCGAATATGTATTACGTACTCAAATTCGGTTGAACGAGAGGAGAAAAAAGAGAGGAGATAGAATCCAATTCTTTTAGATACTTTATCTAAGAAACTCTACCCATCTAGAACATAGATGGGGTATATCTCGCCAAATTGCATAAAGCTATTATTCTAATCTAGACTCTAAAAGAATATGTATGTTGATTCATATCAATTAATTAGAAATTAATTCGAGGGAAGAGAGACCCATACTAATTAATCATGTGCCAGGAACCAGATTTGAACTGGTGACACGAGGATTTTCAGTCCTCTGCTCTTCCAACTGAGCTATCCCGGCTATTCCCAATGTAATATCCTCATTTTATTAGAGAACTGGGGTCTATGTCAATTACAAGGACAAAAGTAGATTAAAAATTTTATCAAGGCCGGGGAATTTCTTCGATCTTCAAAAAGATGACTTTGTAAGTTTCAGTATGAGTAATGATATTGATAGGGAATCATTCAACTATGGATTCCTTGCTCAAAGATGTTCATTTCTATGTGTATCATATATATCACAAGACTTGTGATAAGAGAAAGCCATTTACGCTCAAATCCATTTCTAAAAGAATAAAGTGAATGAGAAAGATAAGGAATTTGGAACCGCTAAGGAAAGGGGGTCGGATAAATAGTTGGGAAGTGAAATAGTCTTTTTGGGGATAGATGGACTTGAACCCTCACGATTTTTAAAGTCGACGGATTTTCCTCTTACTATAAATTTCATTGTTGCTGGTATTGACATGTAGAACGGGACTCTATCTTTATTCTCGTCCGATTAATCAGTTCTTCAAAAGATTTATCAGACTATGGAGTGAATGATTTGATCAATGAATATTCGATTCTTTCTTCAATGTAGAATCGATTCACACCAATTCTTCTATTTTTTTATAGAAAAAAATATGGATTCGGGTCATCATCAATCATTTGATATAGTATTCAATACGTATGTATATACGTTTATCCTTCACTTCATTCTTTTTCTTTCTGAAATTTCGATGTAAAGATTCCTCTACCAACGTATTTAACTCTATTTGTTAGATTAGCTTCCATTGAGTCTCTGCACCTATCCTTTTTTTTCTGAACTTTTGTTTGTTTTCGGAAAAAAGGATTTGGCTCAGTATTGCCCATTTTTGTTAATTCTAGGGTTTCTCTGAATTTGAAAGTGATCACTTAGTAAGTTTCCATACCAAGGGTCAATCCAATTAAGTCCGTAGCGTCTACCGATTTCGCCATATCCCCCCTTCTTTTTGAGATTAGGATCTCGTTGTGATGTCATTCCTTTTTTTTTTCTTTCATTTATACTGGAACCATCGAATTCATTAGATACCGATTCCTATCTCGAAAACGTGTTTTCTCCTCTTTGATCATCAGATGCCTCAAGAAACCATTTAACTGTCACGACCCCAAATCTCCCTCCACTCGGGAGTCGTGATGGCGCCTACTAATGGGAGCTAGGCCAGCCGATAATTAATTCATTAATTATTTAATTAAGTTACAACAGTTATCTAAAGCAAATCGCAACATAAATATATAACAACATGCAATAATATAAGATATTATATATATGTATATATATCATTCTATTCTCAGTCACTCCACCAATTCACCCATTTCTCATTCAAAAATCAATATGATACTTCACCGCGCGGAATATTTTTCAATTCATCATTCTTTCCTTTTTCCACAACTTAGCAAATCATGAAATATATCAACATAAGAAAGTAGCTAAACACAAAGAACATTAATATACAAACGTAATCCGTCCTAACAAACTACCCCAAGAACTGGTGTCACAGGATTCACAGACAGTCTAAGATTTACTACATATAAGTGTCTTGAAAGAAATATCAAAGGATACTATTTCCGAACTATATGGAAATAGGTACAAAAATACGGACAGATGACGTCAAGGGC
>MCJB01050540.1:0-41739 GCA_002018475.1 Nicotiana obtusifolia
GTCATCGATGATTGGGCCGTACAAGCCTTGATATTACTAAGGTGTCATTATGGGGTTGCATGATTCCTTCTGTATCCTCTTCGCTGAAGTACAAAGCTCTCTCCATCGCATAATCCCGAGTGCGCTTTACTCGGGTGATAGATATTTTAGTGCGTTTTAATACCGGATCTTAGGGCGTATCTATCCCACCGATTATCATGTTGATCGTGTGCTGAGGTTCTTCCTGGTTCAATGGCTTATTCCTGTTCCCATAATGGTTTTTGGCTCAGTCGCTCAAAAATTCTCGAAGGCGTCCATTTTCGAGCAACCGCGCTACCTCTTCCCTCAGCTGTCGACAATCCTCGGTCCTGTGCCCATGTGTGCCATGATATTTACATATCAAATTGGGATCTCTTTTAGCTGGGTCCGATTGCAGCAGTCGAGGCCACTTAGTATCCTTAATGCGACCGATGGCCGATACGAGAGTAGCCGAATCAACGTTGAAGTTATACTCAGACAGTCGCGGTGCTTCCCGAGGGCCAGTGGTTGTCTCGAAGTTGTTTCTTGCCAATGGTCTTCGGTTACTCCGATTAGGATCGCTCCTCCTTTCTCGTCCTGGGGAAGCCTGTTTTACCGGAATGGCCCTTCGGTCTCCAGGGTATGGCTGATGTCTGTCTCTGCTCGATCTTGGTTCTCGATAAATATCTCTATGAACCGTATCATGAGTTCTGATGGGGTAAGTGGATCCCGAGGGGGCTCCGAGTTGGTTATCCTCAACCCTAATCTTCGATTGATATCTGTTGTGTATATCCGCCCATGTGGCGGCCAGATATTCAATCAGGCTCTGCTTAAGCTGCTGCGAAGCCGTTGAACTTCGAGCGTTGAGTCCTTGGGTGAAGGCTTGTACGGCCCAATCATCGATGACCGGTGGTAGGTCCATCCGTTCTATCTGAAAACGAGATACAAACTCCCTGAGCATCTCGTTGTCTCTTTGCCTTACTTTAAATAAGTCTGACTTCCGCGTCTCTACTTTGATGGCACCCGCATGAGCTTTTACGAAGGCATCCGCAAGCATGGCAAAAGAATCGATGGAATTCGGGGGCAGATCATGATACCAAGTCATTGCCCCCTTTGACAAGGTCTCTCCGAATTTCTTCAGGAGAATAGACTCAATTTCATCATCTTCGAGATCATTTCCCTTTATGGCGCATGTGTATGCTGTCACATGCTCATTTGGGTTAGATGTCCCGTTGTATTTGGGAATTTCCGGCATGCGAAACTTCTTTGGTATAGGTTTTGGGGCAGCGCTTGATGGGAAAGGTTTTTGCACGAATTTCTTTGAATCTAAGACTTTCAACACGGGGGGTGATCCTGGAATCTGATCCACCCTCGAATTGTATGTTTCTACCTTTTTGTCATTGGCTTCGATCTTCTTCTCGCCAGACTCGACTCGCTTGGTCAGTTCTTCTAGCATCTTCATGATCCCGGAATTTGTCCCCGTTCTGTTTCCGTTTGGTTCCGCCATGAGTGGTTTGTTTTCGGGGATGACTTCCCGAGAAGGGCTGGCTTCAACCCTATTCGAAACCTAACTGCAACTTTGCAATTGAGCGATGGCCGCTTGCTGGGCTTGTAACATGTCAAATATCATTTTGAGACTAATCCCGTCTCCCTCGTCGTTTTGAGCTGTTGAGCGGTATTCTCTTTGAACACTGTTCGATGGGCCAAAAGTCTGATCTACATCGATCGCCATTTGAGAATTGGCGTCAACCGGAATTTTATTACCGGGCATCACATTGTTGTTTTTACCCTTAATTACGAGTAACAATTAAATTTATATGTGGTTTTAAGGATATGCGACTCGGTTTAATACAATTAAAGACTGAACGATAAATAAAGATAAGTTCAACAAGTAAGAGAGTAAGCAAACCACCAATATTGAATAACTCAGCTGTGGCGGAGTCTTCTAAGATAAACAAGAATGAAATTAGTATTAATAAAGATAGTATCTAAAATATGACAAACTTTGTATATTGATCGTGCCTTCTCTATGTCCCTTTTTACAGTAGGGCTGCCTATTTATATAGGAAGGGAAAAGAATTCTATACAAGGAAAAAGACCTATTTACAAGGTAAAAAATCCCTAAAATTAATGAGTTCAACATCTTTGCTGATTTGAGCCGCGATTCCGGCCGAGATGTTTACATATCACGAGATTTTCGGCCCTTCCGTTACACCAATCTGATATTTTTACCATAAGATGTTTTACCCGGATCGGCCTCGACAATCTCGTCTCGGACGCCTTTGCTTCGAGCTTCGTCCTGATGACGTCCGATCTTGGACTTCCCTTCTCGATGTATCGTTCTCGACCTACCGGATGGCGGCCTCAATCGACGCCGGTCGTCAAAATCCAAAACCGATGCTCCCTATGCAAGCGATCGTATTCGACCCTATACAGATAGTCCCCTCGTTTTCTGGAGAGTAATGACAAGAAACGATATGAACCACGACTTTCGAAATTAGGTTAATTAGAAACATACTTATGGCGCGCGACACGAAATTCGAAACGTCAAATCACAATCAATTATGAGGAAATTTAAAGCCCTTCTCAAAATCAATTATTCTCTTCTTAGGAAAAGAGAATTAGATAGCCACAATTTCCAAGAAGAAGATATAACGGTATGTCTAAGTTACCAATATACACTACAAGTAACAAGAAAGAAGTTCTTTCGAGCGACCTTTCAATAGTTTTGGCGACGTTATAGTCACCACAAACAGTAAGGTAGCCATTACAGTAGCCGCTAAAAGTTAGCTAAAAGTTAAGTTTTAGTAGCGATTATATACAAGCCACCGAAATACATACTCCCTCCGTCAAACTTCAAAATTCGAGAATCAAGTTTTTTTCTATTGTGGTCATGAATTTGAATATAAATTTTTAAGTTTTTAAAATAAAATATATATATTTTAAAACTACATAAAAAGTACTATAAGTCACAATAATTAATAATTTAAAATATTTTAAAGACATATAGAAAAATCTCAATTATAAAAACTCATTTTAATCTTAAAATCCGGAGATCATTATATAAATTGAGGGGCATTGAAAGGGAGGGGGGGAGGGAGGGTGGAGTTTCCTCTTCCGTCGAACATAATTTGACTGCAAATGTATTTGGAGACCGAATCAGTAATCAGGAGCGCAGAGGCAGCATTTTGTCAATATTGCGAAGAATAAATAATACGGAGTATTAATTACTTATATTATATTACTCAACAAGAAATATTCTTAATCTATAAGTATTATAGAGTCAATACTAGCCAGAAAACATTTTGTGTAGCGACCTGCGACCTACTCGCCCGTAAAAGTACTGCTTTTGTAGCAACCTTTTCCAATGGTCAATAATGTTTCTATTTTAAAATTCTAAAAAGTAGTACAATGTGTTACATGTGGAGGTGACATAATCGCCATTAATGCTTCTGTTTTGAAAATGAAAAATGAGTTACACTTCGAAGAAATTAGCCCCTAATGAAAACAATGTCAAAAGTTTAGCGGGTTTGAAGAAAAAAGGTTTAGCGGGTTATTTGCTCTTCAAATGTTATGTCATGGGCGGCTTTCTAGCCTCGCCCCATGACCCCTTGGACGCGCCCCGTGCCGTCCTGGCAAGCCTCTCAAAGCCTAGTGCCACGGTCGGCCCCGTGGTCTTGGCAGCGCCAAGTGACAAGCGCGCATGTGCCTCTGTCGCCCCACCAACACTCCTTGCCGGCGCCCAGCGGCTTGCGAGTGTCAACAATGCTGCGCGCACAGACAATGTCGCGCGCACAGCCAATGCCGCGCGCATCCATCATGATCCAAGCACAAGCGCCAGCGCCTAGCCGCAGGCCAACATCAATAGTGCCGCGCGCGCCGACAGCAACGCGCGCGCAGACCCTGACCCTCAAGACAAAGTTGCTGCCATCGGACTTGGTTCTACATCATAGAAGACTAAGTCCTTCTCATTGTAAATATAGAATAGATTTACTTATTTTATATTCATTGTGCTCCTAGAGCTTTCTTAGGTCTACTCTTGTAATTTTGATTTATTTATTTTAAGCATTATTAGGGGTATCAACATTCAAACATTCAAGCAAGCAATCATTTCTCTGTACTGGTGTCTCGCCCCCTCGACACCGCATTAGCTTTGTAATAGCTTTAAGCATTTTCAATACAATCAGTATTCAATCATCAACTACTGCTTTCAATTCTCTCGTTGCCTACGATATTGGTTTTCTCGCACGGCACTGACAATCTAGTCTAGCGTGCGGAGGGCACCTCAGTTGGCGGACGGCAATCGTACTGACATCGATTGCCTAGCCTTACGTCGCTCTTCCAAAGAAGCTCAGGAAGGCGCCGCGTAACAGTTATTCCCATGACCACACACAGATCGAAGCTCTCAACTCCCCTTAAATAGACCAACAGTTTAGCCCCTCTATCTCCATTATCATCTACAGCTCTTTTCAGTATTCAAAGTCTTAAACTTCCAACTATTATCGGGTTCACCAATCTATCCCTCTCTCTTCCTCACTCTCTTCATTTGTCAACGTCAGTTTTCTAGTCTTGTTCATTAATTAATCTGATTGCATAGGGTTTTTGTCAATTTCCGGTTTAAGAATGAATCACATTTTGAGATGGAGTTTCTCTAATCCATGGATTCAACTTGCAGGACTGGAGAAGCGTCTTAAGTGGTTTATATCTCCAGGCAGCCAATAATATTATCACATGTTATGTTTAAGTACTCTTTTGATCGTGAATAGATTTTTCTTCCAAAACTAAGTACGTCTTAGTTTCCCTTTCAACCAAAAGCAGGCAAGCTTCTCCAGTGGTGGAGATATAAACCACTTAAGACGCTTCTCCAGTCCTGCAAGTTGAATCCATGGGATCACTTCTGCCTACATTATTATTCTCAAGTTTCTTCAATTGCATTTTTCTTTTGATCTGCCACCACTATATATTCCATGTTAGCAGTTAAAAGGACTGGCACTGTCACACACAACCTTTAGATCTGGAACAGTTTATTTTTTCAATTGACGCGTAACACATATGTTAAAATCTTTATATAACTGTATACTTTTACCTTTTCAAAGAAAATTCTTTACGTAATTGTAGTATTTGGGGAGGGGAAGCATCTTTGAATATAAAAAGAATGGATATCTAGGCTCCCAAATGAATTGATTAATTAATGTATTTTCGGTTTGATGTGAAGGATTTAGTGCAACAAATTTGTGAGATTGTAATGTTGCAAGAAAATTTTTATCTCTGTTATATCATATCATTTGATGAATAACAAGGTTTCAGAATATCGAAATGTGAAGCTCCTCGTGTCATTGAACAGGTAGATGCCAAATCTTCAATTGTTTGTTTACTTTTTTGTCCTTTATGTTTCATGTATGAACTTTGCTGGTCCTGGTGTAGTTTTACTTTTTATCGTACTTTATGTTTCATGTATGCACTTTGCTGGTCCTGATGCAGCTTTGCCCATGGATTTAGTGTCTTTTTACTTTTTTCATACTTTATGTTTCATATATATTCCGTTTTAACAGTAATCAGTAATGGACAGCAAACCGGTGAAAATGTCAGAGCTGTTGCCCCTACCTTGGCTCTATGAAATGAGCCCTTGCTATGTCAGTGTGGGTGGTGCCACCATAACAACAAGAGTTGTTGACCACGTTGGCATTCTGAACCTTTGCTTCTCCAAACTAAGGGGTGAATTGATGAAGTATCCAAAATCCAGCTGCTGCTTTGTGTAATGAAGCAGTGCCTAATTATTCAATTTAGGCACATGATGGCCTTGGACATCTCACTGAAATCCCCGATTCTCTTATGCAGTTCCTGAGTGACAAAAGTATCACTTTTGTAGGTCCTAAAAACATAAGCTAAGCCATAAATCTACTCTCTCTTATGTATCTGAAGTTCGCAGCGAGATAAAATTGGAATGTAACAGAATCATGGATATTTGTTATTTGGGTGCTAAGATTCTTATGAAGCCAAAGCTTCTCACTGGAACACTAGAAGATCTGATGGTTGAAGCTGGGCTTGATCATATTAAGAGACCTGTAATTGATAGTGGTGAAATGCGTGCTAACTGGTAATCGTCTTCAGTTCTGTCGGAGGAGGAGGTGCAATACGCAATGTCTGAAGTTTACTCATGCTACCAAATTGCAAGCAAGCTTTGTGATGCCAATTGCAGATTCAAAGCAGCTTCTTCTCATTCCTTCGACACAATAGTGAAGGTAATAACTGCGTATGTGCTCGCCGTTTTGGGAGGCAATACGTCTCCTTGCGCCAATGACTTGAAGGACATCTTACCCTGTGTTGGAGCTGAAGCTGATGATGATGATAGGATAGAGCTACTGCTATCACAAGGCAAGGGTAAGGCTATTACGGGGTTCATTGCTGCTCCATGTGAAAAATTCGCAATATCTGTACCCGCTGGTGGAGGTACTATTGCCATTGCTGCTCCTACAGGTGGTGCTTCTGCTGAATCCAAGGAGGAGAAGGTGGAGGAGTCAGATGAGGATATGGGTTTTATTAAACTCGTTGATTTGGGTGTGTAGAAAGAGTTTATTTATTAGCTTCTCAAAATTCTTAGCTTTGGAGATCGAGCATTTGTTTTTATTTTTGTGTTTGATTGGTGGACTTAGTGTAGCACAAAGCTAGAAGTACTGCTGTCTCAAAGCCTTTCCAATTTCTGTAGACGCAACTTTCGTATGCCTTCATCTTGACCCCACCAAAATCTATTGAACAAAGACGTGATCTTTTTATATAGCCCATCTGGCATTCTGAAGCATGTTAATGTGTAGGTGAGTATAGCTGAAAGAACTGATTTTAACAAAACCTTGCAGGGTTTAAGAACGTCTCGTTATTTTTGCTCTAACTCTATCCTTAATAAAAGACTACATCTCCTTCTTTGATCTTCTCACTAGTGCTGGCAGGCCCAAATACATATCGTTTGTATATCATACCATCTCTATTCTATACTTATATTAAAAGTACAAAGTCATTTAACAAAATATCGTTTGTCTTTTTTACTCTTCTAAAATAAATTTTATATTTAAAAAAAATTATAATTTTAGTTATTTTCCTAATATTTATAACTTTGAAATCAACTAATAAGATTCTTCTTTATTTTAACTATGTACAAAGTTCTAGATATTAGGACTCTTTTTTAATCCTTCTAAGTTTCAAATCTTTTTGACTTGACTTGTTCAATCACACGATGATACTTTTTCATAGTGAAACTTTATTAGTTTTCTGAAGCTAACATCCACAAAGGAAAAAAAACAAAGAAGGAAAAAAATACTATAGACTGTAGATTCAACATTAGAAAAGTGTTCGCTGCTATCATAATATTTTTATTATAGGTTATGCATTAAAGTCTTAAAATATTTGATCAAAATCTTTAGGATTGTTATAAGTAATGATCTTAGAGAATTTACATGGCTGTTATAGAGGGGTAATTTTACTAAGAGCGTACTGCCATAAAGATGGTTGTTGCTATTATATGTGGAAAACTGTTATAGAGAGGTAAAATATAACATAAAAAATCGGTTATGAAAAAAATTAAGCTTTTATAATGAATGACTGTTATATAAGGATGTTATAGAGATGTTTGATACTAAACTCTTATTAATGATATTCTTTTCCAGAATTAATTATAATTTTTCACGTATTTAAATATCAAAATTCTAATAATGGCGGATGGATGTCGTACCTGCAGTACATGAATAGAAAATTTTCGTTATAACTATTTCGTATTTCAATTTTGTAAATATTATTGGTATTTTGTTTGGCCATGAGATGATACTGAAAGAAAGCAAAATGTAGTTTTTTTTGTAGGAAGCTACCTTTGTCTAACATCATAAATGGATTGGCATCTTCACTATAACAGTTCTTTTGGATATAAAATTCTTTCTATTCGTCTTTGCACTAATTCTGGTGAGCAGTGAGCTTAAGTTTGGCACCATGCGATATGCAGACACCGGAGCTAGTTGATTCTTACAAATTAACTGATATAGACAAGTAATTGGGATTAATTAGGGTTACTTAGGTGATCTTGGTTGACATGCCAATATGCATTTAGTAGGTAAATAGTTAATTGCTTATTCATATTTCCATAATATTTACAACCCACTGGATAATTTCGTGGAACAATTTCTTCTTCTTTGTATAGTTAGTTAAATAGGATCAATATTATCATATTTTCTATAAATTCAATTTTTTTCTAAACTAAAACAAACTTGTTGATATTATTTATGTACTTTTAAATTTTATTTTTATTAATAAGGCATACACGTGTAATGCCCGTGTCCAAAAACTAATACTATATTATAAGTGCGAATCTCAGTGTAAAGTATAAGACTAAAATTACCCTGTGAAATTAAGTGGCAATAATACCTTTCAAAAATAAATAAGTTATTCCTTCATGAGCTTTAAACCGTTTTCATTTAAATTGTTGGGAATAAACCCATCACAGAAAATAATAGTTATGGTAATAACATCGAAACAATAACGTAATACCGAGACATAGTAATAAAAAAGAATAAAAGAAACAACAAAGATACAAAAAATTTTAACGTGAAAAACCTTTCTGAATAAGGTAAAAAACCACGAGCACGAGAAGAGCAAAGTAATCCACTATAATGATGAATTTTACACTCTGTAGTCCCGAGTAAATATTCTAGGAACCATTATACACTTAAAAGAAATAACACTCTTTTGAGATTTCCACCTTATTATAATATCGCTCACCATCTCTATTTTTCACACGATCTATTTCTCACAGTACCTGAGAAATGCTCTCTGCAACTACTGTGTTGCTTCTCTTTCTGTGTATTGTATGAGAAGCTGATAGCTCCCTTTTATATGAGAAATGGCCGGACTTTTTCAACCAATCAAATTGATTGGCTTTAGCAAGTTGCTGTTATAATTTGCCAATTTGCAAGAATGCAAATTGTGCCAAAATCGATTTGGCAAAACCTGTTATGAAATTTGATGTTGTTTTCTTTTTCATTATGAGAATGGATCCTACAATCTTCCTCTTCTGACCCATTCACCTGAAGGAGGTAACATTGAACTTCTAACTTGAGTGCATGCTGACAAGTTCTTTGCACAACTCGAACTTGTCTCTTGGTACCACCTTGGTCAGTATATCTGCAGGATTCTCATCTGCGAAAATCTTTAGGACTTGCAGAGATTCATTCTCTAACTTTTCTCGGATCTAGTGATATCTCACATTATTGTGTTTGGTCCTTGCATTGTACCTGGAGTTCTTGCTCAAGTCTATTGCACTTTAACTGTTACAATAGACAACATACTCCTTATAATGCAAGTCAAGCTCTTGAAGGAACCGTTTAAGCCATATCATCTCTTTTCCAGCTTCAGTAGCGACAATGTACTCCACTTCAGTTGTAGAGAGTGCGACACACTTCTACAACCTCGACTGCAGCTCCCCCTGAAAATACAAAAAAATATCCAATAGGGGATTTTCTGTTATTAATGTCACCTGCAATATCCGCATTTGTATAGCCCTTCAAGACTGGATCAAATCCTCTAAAACATAAACAATCTCCTATCGTACTTCTCAGGTACCTAAGTATCCACTTGATTGCTTCCCAATGTTCTTTTCCAGAATTTTCAAGAAACCTACTGACAGCACCGACTGCATGAGTAATCTCAGGTTCGGTGCAAGTCATTGCATATATCAGGCTTTTGAGTGCTGAAGAAAAAGCAACTGTAACGATCCGACTAGTTATTTTGCGCTTTAGCATTCCATTCGGTAGTTTGGGACTTTGAGTAGCTTCATATTATGTATTATGACTTGTGTGTATGGTTGGTTTTGATTTTTGAGCGGTTCAGGATTGATTTGGAAGAACGATTCTCGTTTTAGAAGCTTTAAGTTGGAAGGGTTGACCGAAGTTTGACTTTTGGAAAAACGGACTCGGAATCGGTTTTAATTATTCCAATAAGTTTGCATGATTATTTTGGACTTGTTCACAAAGTTTGGTTAAATTTCGATGAGTTTTGGATAAGTTTGGGTTGTATGGTGATTGCTTTTACTTTCAGCGTCGATTTGAGTATAAATATTACCATATTGAGCAAACTGCCCTTGATTCGTGTTTCGATTAAACCATTATATCTGTATCGTAATTTTGGAACCATAGCAAGTGAAACCGTCAAGTTTCGACATCGTATGAGGAATTTATGGTCATTTTACAAAGAATTGGGTTGCTAGATTTTTCTGATTAATTACGAAATTGTCACTGAATTCGTATTTAAAAGTCTGCACTATTTCAAAATATTGAAACCAACATATCTCCTTCATTATAAGGTCAAATTGAGTGCTTGAAAAGCCTAAATTGATTGGAATTTTACCAAAAACCCATTAGAGGCATCAAAAGCGTTCGCGATTCTTTGGCATAAGAAACGAGGAAAACAGCTAGGCAGAAACATATAATATTGAAGGTTTGTTCATTTGGTCATTTTTTGAGTTGGGGAGCTCGGATTTGAGCGATTTTCACCACATGGATTGGGGTAAGTGTTCTATACTCGATTTTGGTTATATTTCATAAATCCATCTTCGTTTGGCATTTGATTGATGATTTCAAAGTGAAATTTGGGGGTTTTTGTCTAAAATTTCATAAAGTGAATTGTTGAGTTATGAACGTCGATTCGGAGTCGAATTTGAGTGGAACTAGTATGGTTGGACTCATAATTGAATGTGTTGTGGGATTTTGTAAGTTTTGTTGGATTTTGAGGTGCGCGAGTTTGAGTTTTTGGTTGACTTTGGGCTTTTGATTAAAGATTCCACCTTTATCGATTAGGTTTGTTTTATTTGGCATTATTTGATGTTCTTGAGTTGCTTTTGTTTAGCTTCAAGCCGTTCGGAGGTTGGCACGCTCGGTATGGCGTTTCTAGAGTATTGTTTAGCGTGCTCAGCATTAGATTCGACTTGTTCGAGGTAAGTAACACTTCTAAACTTGGTGCTGAGGGTATGAACTCCTGAATATACGTGTTATGTGTTGAGGTGACGCACATGCTAGGTGATGGACGTGTGGGCGTGCACCGTGTGAATTATGACTCGATTGATTCTGTGGTACCGTGTTGTTATCTAATCTTGTTTTTATCCATGAAATTTCTACGTGCTAGAGTAATTGAGTTGTGATCCATGTTAGAAACTATGTTTAGGCTATATGCTTGTTCTGTTGGGACCCACTGAGGTCATTTTTGCTGTTGAGTTATTTTCTTAAATTGCAATACATATTTAGTCATATTCATTCATTTGCATATCATATCTCGGTCTCTGTTATCATTTGTTGTCACATCATGTTATCATTGTTTGGGCTGATTGACATGAGATTTATAAGCCCGAGAGACTGGAGAGATTGATGACTGAGTTGGCCTGATGGCTGAATTGTGAGTGATATTAATGGGATCGGGCTGCACGCCGCAGTAGACCATATTGTCTTAATATATTATTATTATTATTGATGGTATAAACTGCATGCTGTAGCAGGCCTTATAGGCTTTATTATTATTGATGGGATCGATTTGCATGTCGCAGCAGGCCATATTGGCTTTATATTAGCGCTTGGGCAGGATCCGCCTCTCTGGAGTCTGACATACCAACAGTGAGCGCAGGTACCATACAGTGTTGAGTGATTGAGCGTGATGAGTGGGAGTGCGAGACAGTGATATTGAGTACTTTGAGAGTATGAGTACTTGAGTTCATCACTCTGATGCATTGCATTTGACATTATACTTGACATACATGCGTAGAGATGCATTTCCTCAAGCTACACAATTTTTTGACATTCAGGATTTCACATGCACATTGACATGTACGCATAGAGATGCACTTTCCTCATGCTATCTGAGATTGAAATATCTTATTTGTTGTTGAAAAATTTTGGAAAAAAAATCACAATTTTTTGATTTACTCATATTTTGGTGATTTCAGTGAAAGATTTGGGTTTTACTATTATACCTGAAAAGCGTGCCTATTTTCTGTAACTGTGAACGAGCTAAGCAATATATCCTTGCGTTATTTCTTGTACTGCTTTTATTATATTGTTATGAGTTTTTGTTGGCTATTGGTGTTGGACTCTAACTTTTGTCCAAGCTTGTCACTACTTTCAACCTAAAGTTAGTTTTGTTACTTATTGAATACATGGTGTCAGTTCTACTCATACTACACTTCTGCACCTTGCGTACAGATTTTGGAGGGGATGTTGCTGTGTATGGCAGGAGTTAGCATTAAAGATGTACTTGCGTCCCGGTTATAGCTGCCTCTTGTTCTTGGTAGCTTTAGATTATAAATTTGTTTATGTATATTTCGAACAAATATGTATTTATTTCATACAAGCTTTGTAAAATCTAAATCTTAGAAGCTCATGACTTGTACTGCCAGTCCTTGGAAAGTTGTATAAAAGTTTAGGTATTTCATTATTTATTTTCTCAGTAAATCTCATTCGAATTGGATTGTATCTAATTGGCTTACCTAGCTGGTTGAGTTAGGTGCTATCACGACTAATTGGATTTTGGATTTTGATAAGTTGGTATCAGAGCTCTAGGTTCATAGGTTTTACGAGTCATGAGCAAGTGTCTAGTAGAGTCTTATGGATGAGTGTGATGACGGTTATACCTATCTTCAAGAGGCTACAACGTATTTAGGATAAACTTCCCATCTTTCTTTCCTTCATCGTGAAGCATTGATTCAGCTTGAAGTGTAACTATTTGAATTCCTTTCGCTCACTCGTATACGTATGTGAGCGCTCGGTATCTACTGTGCAGCGACGGCTTGTGATTCTATTGATGAGGTGCGAGTTAAGTTTTTTGTGTTTTGGTGATGGGCCAGTTTGGAGGACTTGAGGCCCGGTTTGGACCGCAACTTAGGCTCAATAGTTTCAGTTGTGTGAGCATGTTCTTTTGGACTTCTATGTCCAGTGGTATCCCTATAAGTGGGACTGGTGGCTCGGTGAGTGGTTGTATGGCTATATGATGAGTGGGATGTGAGTGCGGGATATGTTCAAATGGTTTGAATGTGACGGGAAGAGTTTGCTTGAGATGTGAAAAGGACTATTGGATGCTCGATTTTTGTGGATGTGTTGTATAGTCGTGAGTTATGAGTGTTTCGATGGATTCTTTCATGTTGTTCATTTGTGGAACGAAGTAGATTTTCATGTCTTGTTGATGAGTTTAGACCCATGAAGGTTAAGTGATTGCGTAGTAGTTGTGGTTGTGAAAGGGCATAGAGAGATGTCAGTTTGAGGCTAAGCAGGTGGGTTGTCACCTGCAGGGTAATCTACAGATGTGTGATCCTTATGATGTTGTATGAAGGATTATATTTCTACCAGTGGGTATAGGTGTTGCGATTTGTGTTTGGATTGGTTGAGAAAGTTGACCTGACCATCACGAGGATGGATGCGAGCTTAGCAAATGATTTGAGGTATTATATGGTTTGTGTTACATGAGCTTGTGAAAGATTTACTTGAATCTCATTGCAGTATTATGGCAGGAGTATGGGCATTTTGAGTTATTGAGTGTTTTGATCTATGGGTTTGAGCCAAGTGGGGGAGTCTTCTATTGACAATTTGATTGCATGGTACGTGTTGTATTAGTTTCGATCTGAGACATACTTGTGGGTCGGTTATGTCTTGCAGAGGCTGGTTTTCAGGATGACTTAAGCAAGGAAATTTCTTAATGCATAGTGTATTACACTTTATGGTTATATTGGAATCATAAAATGATTGAGTTGTTATCCGTGAAGGATGTAGTGCATATGGAGTAGGAATTTGCTCGGTTGCATTAAGGCGGGGTTACTTCTTTGGGTGTTGTCGTGCTAATGGGGCACATGTCGTTCGGCCCTTTGGGAGGTGCAATTGAGATTTGAACAGAGTGGATGACTCTCAAGAAGATTCTAATGGATTCAAGATTTATATGTAGCAATTGAGAATTTTTTGGATTTGTATATGGTTAGAATCTAAGATTTACATTTGATGGTGTCGAGACTCGCGGTATTTCTATATCACTATAGATTCTACATTTCAGTATCAGGAAGGTGAAGGAAATAGCTTTAGATTCACAGAATTGGGTGTCTCGGTTATAGTACTTTTGGGGTGCTTAAGAGGGAATACAACGGCTTATGGGCCTTAGGGCGGTGTGGTTTTATGCTAGGATCTCTTGTGCTGAGCTTTGAAGGATCATGGTGTCCTGGCAAGGAGAAGAGTCAACTTGAGGGCAATTCGGAAGGAACTCAGAGAAATTGGATAGCTTGGTAGTAGGTTGGATCAGCACGGTAATGGGTATGATCGGTTCTTTGGGTACTTATGATGTGGTGAGTCTCTACAGGTATTTTGTGGCAATACTCTTGGGTTACCTTTGTGGCTTGATTGAGTTAGAGAGATTCAGTTCTGATGGCTTGGTTATGTGCAAATGGGTTTCGAAGAGTTCTCGGTGGTTTCTACTACGGTTTGAGATAGATATTTCCTATCGGCGTAAGGAGCATGTTGCGTATTATTATTTATTTTGTCTTAGATGGGATCAAGTGGAAGGTTTCCAACTAATCGAGTATGTAATCTACTTGTGACCCAAGGTCGATAATGTGGTTCTCGTGTTTTCATATGATGGCATGATAGATGCGGTGTGTCGTGTGAGATTGAACTTGCATGTGCAACGTCACAGTTCAGTTTTGAAGAGAAGGTCGTGATTTCTTAGACAACATGGACAGTTTCAGATGACTAGATGAATGCTATTGCTACAAGGTATTGACTGAGAAGGGTGCGAATTTCAAAAGGCACACTGTGTTTAGACTTAGGATGATTCATTGGTATAGCGGTACTCGCCTGGTTGATCGACTGTTGATGTTCAGATTTTACTATGTAGCATGGAAGAATTATAGAAGTATTTTTCATGGGGATGATTATGTATGAAAGATGTGTTAGTCATTCAAGTGGTGGAGATGGGATCAGCTATGGTGATTCATGTGTTCAATGGATTTGGAGACTGGGAGTTCTCAAAAGCAGATTGTTCCGGGGTCGCAGACTGTGAAGATGTGGCCAATGTTAGCTAGATGGTAGTACGTGCTATGATTAGGTCATTGTGGACTTTTGGAGGGCCATTTATCCATTTGGGGATGACCGGAGTTGATTTGGGGGCCCATTAGTAGGCCCAATGAGGATGTGTATTCTACACTGGGTCGGATTTGTTGACTCAGCACCATTATTGCTTAATTCGGTTAGAGTTGAGCTTGTTCGTGTTCTGATACATTCTATGTGTTACTCTTCTATGCTACGAGGGGTTGTGATCCGTTGGTTATGTGCACACATGGTGCTGTTCTGTTTGGGCCTTGTAACAAAATTCAAGCGAGATGGTGATTGGGGTGTGGAATAGTTGATTGCGCCTTGGTTATGGTCTTTCCGAGCTATGGTATATTTTGTTATTTGCTTCTCCATGGTTACGGTCATGCACTTCGTGTACTTGATGTCGAATTGTGCGTGGTTATTAATTTTGAGCATTGTGGCTTGAGGTATTTCATAGGACCGGTGTTTGGATGGGGTCACGCATTGCAACAGAGTTATGTTGGGATATGATCCTTTGTGTTAGATTCATGTGTCTTGGTTATACTACGAATGATGGGTTCATAGCATTGCAGTTGTGGTGGTACTTGTTGAGCTTGTGAAACGATTCTCTCATTTGAGTCATTTACCATTTTTGGGTGCATTTGAATTGTTGCATATTAGTGCACGAATTGCACGGTTTGTGATTTAAGGTTGTATTGGTGTGGCATGTCAGTAGAGTGGCTGTATTTGATGAGATGAGATCGTTGGACTAAGAATGGTTGCTATCGGATTTGATTGCGGTATATTTGGAAGGATAATGTCACTGATCGACTTAAAAATTGGCTATGGTTCATGTCGGAGGAGGGAGAGCTCCCTGACTTGTTGAATTGATGAGTGTTGTGAGTTTCTGCAAGTATCATTCATCATTGGCAGTATACGAGGTGTAGAATAGGGTCTTAATTGATAAGAGATTTGTTACCGGTATTGGGTTTATTTTTGAGCAGCTACTGTGATCGGGAATTATTGCTACGAGTATGCGAGTCATGTGGTATATCATGTGATTACATCTTCGGTTATGATTATGGTTTGATACAGCTTGTTCAGAGTTATACGGTGCATAGATGCATGAATCGGGTCATAGAATGAGTTCCGGATGTTGGGAATTTGGGTTTTAAGGTTTATGGACTAAGGTTGAAGTAAGGATCCTCTGTTAGGTGATGTTGTCGGACTTATATTGATTAGGGTGACGTGGGATCACCCATGGTTATGTGTATGGTGAGGATATATGGTGATTTGATGGTATTGGAACAACTCTTGGCACGTTCGAGGACGAATGTATGTTTAAGTGAGGAAGAATGTAACGGCTCGACCTGTCGTTTTGAGCTTTAACATTCCATTAGGTAGTTTGGGATTTTGAGTAGCTTTATATTATGTATTATGAATTGTGTGTAAGGTTGGTTTCAGTTTCGAGCGGTTCAGGATTGATTTGGAAGAATGATTCTCGTTTTAGAAGATTTAAGTTGGAAGAATTCACCAAAGTTTGACTTTTAGATAGACGGACTCGGAATTGGGTTTAATTATTCCAATAAGTTTGTATGATGATTTTTACATGTTCACGAAGTTTGGTTAAATTTCAATGAGTTTTGGATAAGTTTTGGTTATATGGTGATTGTTTTCGGTTTCGACGTCGATTTGAGCATAAAGGTTACCATATTGAGAACACGGCCCTTGACTAAACCATTATATCCGTATCATAATTTTAGAACCATAGCAAGTGGAACCATCAAGTTTCGACATCGTATGAGGAATCTATGGTCATTTTACTGAGAATTGGGTTGCTAGATTTTTCTGATTAATTACGAAATTGTCACTGAATTCGTATTTAAAAATCTGCACTATTTTCAAATATTGAAACCAACATATATCCTTCATTATAAGGTCAAATGGAGTGATTGAAAAGCCTAACTTGACTGGAATTTCACGAAAAATCCATTGGAGGCATCAAAAGCATTCGGGATTCTTTGGCATAAGAAACGAGTAAAAAACAGCTGGGCAGAAGCATATAATATTGAGGGTTTGTTCATTTTGTCATATTTTGAGTAGGGGAGCTCGGATATGGGCGATTTTCATCACATGGATTGGGTTAAGTGTTCTGTACTCGATTGTGGTTCTATTTCATAGATCCATCATCGTTTGACATTTGATTGATGATTTCAAAGTGAAATTTTGGGATTTTTTGTCTAAAATTTCATAAAGTAAATTTTGAGTTATGAACATCGATTCAGAGTCGAATTTGAGTGAAACTAAGTATGGTTGGACTCGAAATTGAATGCGTTGTTGGATTTTGTAAGTTTTGTCGGATTTCGAGGTGCGGGCCCGAGTTTGGCTTTTTGGTTAACTTTGGGATTTTGATTAAAAAATTCACCTTTATCGATTATGTTTGTTTCCTTTGGCATTATTGGATGTTCTTGAATTGCTTTTGGCTAGCTTCGAGCCGTTCGAAGGTCGGTATGCGCGGGATGGCATTTCTAGAGTATTGTTTGGCTTGCTTGGCATTAGATTCAGCTTGTTCGAGGTAAGTAACACTTCTAATCATGGTGATGAGGGTATGAACCCATGAATATACGTGTTATGTGTTTGGTGTTGAGGTGATGCACATGTTAGGTGATGGGCATGCACCGTGTGAATTATGACTCAGTTGATTCTTTAGTACCGTGTAGTTACCTAATCTTGTTTTTATCCATAAAATATCTACGTGCTAGAGTAATTGAGCTGTGATACATATTAAAAATCATGTTTAGGCTATATGCTTATTTTGTTGGGACCCACTGAGGTCATTTCTGCTGTTGAGTTATTTGCTTAAATTGCAATTACATAGTTAGTCAAATTCATTCATTTGTATATCATATCTCAGTTTCTGTTATCATTTGTTGTCACATCATGTTATCATTGTTTGGGATGATTGGCATGAGATTTGTAAGCCTGAGATATTGGAGAGATTGATGATTGTGTTGGCCTGAGTGCCGGATTACGGGTGATATTGATAGGATCGGGCTGCACGCCGCAACAGGCCATATTGGCTTATTATATATTATTATTATCAATGGGACGGACTGCATGCTGTAGAAGGCCTTATTGTCTTTATTATTATTGATGGATCGGGCTGCATGCCACAATAGGCCATATTGGCTTTATATTAGTGCTTGGGCAGGATCCGCCCCTCCGGAGTCTGACATACCACTAGGGAGCAGAGGTACCGTATAGTGCTGAGTGACTGAGTGTGCTGAGTCATAGAGCGTAATGAGTGGGAGTGCGAGACAATGAGATTGAGTACTTTGAGAGTGTGAGTACATGAGTTCATCACTATGATGCATCGCATTTGACATGTATACTTGACATACACATAGAGATGCATTTCCTCATGCTACACGGTTTTTTGACATTTAGGACTTCATATGCACATTGACATGTATGCATAGAGATGTACTTTCCTCATGCTATGTGAGATTAAATATCTTATAAGTTGTTGAAAACTTTTGGGAAAAATCACAATTTTTTGATTTACTCAAATTTTGGTGATTTCGGTGAAAAATTTGGGTTTTACTGTTATACTTGAAAAGCGTGCCTATTTTCCATACCTGTAAACGAGCTAAGTAACATATCCTTGAGTCATTTCTTGTACTGCTTTTATTATATTGTTATGAGTTGTTGTTGGCTATTGGTGTTGGGCTTTGACTTTTGTCCAAGCTTGTCATTGCTTTCAACCCAAGGTTAGGTTTGTTACTTATTGAATACATGGTGTCAGTTCTACTCATACTATACTTCTGCATCTTGTGTTCAGATTTTGGAGCGGATGTACCTGCGTCCCGGTTATAGCTGCCTCTTGTTCTTTGTAGCTTTAGATTTATAAATCTGTTTATGTATATTTCGAACAGATGATGTATTTATTTCATACCAGCTTTGTAAACTCTAAATCTTAGAAGCTCATCACTTGTACTACCAGTCCCAGGAAAGTTGTATAAAAGTTTAGTTATTTCATCATTTATTTTCTTAGTAATTCTCATTCGAATTGGATTATTGCTAATTGGCTTACCTAGCGGGTTGAGTTAGGTTCCATCACGACTAGTTGGATTTTGGGTCGTGACAGGAACTATAGCCATGTTCTTTTTCTCCTCCATTGTTGTAGGAGACAACTTCTTGCTCAACTTCATATGGACAACAAGAGGTGTGATGACTGACTTAGCACTTTTCATGTTGAAGCATTCCATTACACGCTCAATGTGCTTCTCTTGAGATAGCCACAATGTTTTGCTTGTTCGCTCTCGAATAGTCTTCATCCCCAGAATTTGTTGTGCTTGACCCAAGCCCTTCATATCAAATAACTTGGACAAATCTCCCTTCAACTTTGTAGTCAGCTTCTTATCTTGTCCTACAATCAACGTGTCATCCACATACAAAAATAAAAATACTAAAATTATTGTCGGAGAATCTTTTGAAGTATACACATGAATCAGAATAGGTCTTCATGTAAGTTTTACTTTTCATGAACGAGTCCAACTTTTTGTACTACTGCTTTGGTGCCTGCTGCAACCCATAAAAACTCTTATTCAATTTATACACCATGTGTTTCTTTCCAGCTACTTCAAATCCATCTAGCTGCTCCATGTAAATCTCATCTTCCAAATCTCCGTGAAGCAATGAAGTTTTCACATCCAACTGCTCCACCTCAAGATCTAGGCTATCTGTTAAGCTCAAATTTGATTGAATAAAAGTTATTTTGACAACATGTGAGAAAATTTCATCAAAATCAATACATTTATTCTGTTCGAGCCTTTTACCACCAATCGAGCTTTATATTTGATCAACTTGCCATTTCTATCTTTTTTGAGTTTAAAGACCCATTTGCATTTTAGTGGTAATCCTTTGGAAGTTCCACCAGCTTGTACATGCCATTTTTTTTTGTAGAGATTCCATCTCTTCTTGCATGGCTTTCATCCACTGGTTCTTTTTTGGATGGGGCAACACCTCCTTAAGACTTTCTGGCTCCCTGATGAGGACATACTCTGTGAAAAAGTACCTACATGACTCTATCCTTGGCCTTTATGTTCTCCTTAGAGGTTGAGGTTGTTCTTCTTCCTAAGTTGGGTACTCCACTTCCTCGACATAATAATCAAGTTGCTCCTCCTACTCAGCAACCTCATCAGGTTGATCCTCCTACTCGGCAACTTCATCGGTCCTACTTTCTGCACTTGTGGTATTGTTAGAAGTAGAAGGAATGGTAACAAGGTTATGGATTATATCATTCTTGGACTTATCTAACTGATCATCTGCAGTTCTAGTTTCCATTTTTCGGAAGATAACATCTCTGCTTTTGATGACCTTCTTCTTCACAGAATCCCATAATCTGTACCCGAACTCTTTATCTCTATATCATGATGGATATTCAAGGAATGAATTTATCATCCACCTTTGTTCTTTGCTCCTTCGGCACATGCAAAAAAGCTCTGCAACTGAATACCTCCAAATGCAAGTAGGACACCTCATTGCTGGTCCAAATTCTCTCTTGGATGCCAAACTCCAATGGAACTGATGGACTCTATTGATCAAATAACATGTTGTCTGAACTGTTTCACCCTAGAATGACATAGGTAGCTTAGCCATTCTGAGCATACTTCTCACCTTCTCAACAATGGTACAGTTCATCTTCTCAACTACACTATTGGGTTGTGGGGTTCCAAGAACTGTCTTTTCAGGTCCGATCCCATGAATTGAACAATACTCTTCAAATTCCCTTGAAGTGTACTCACCTCCATTGTCACTTCAGAGACGCTTTAGCTTTTGTCCTGTCTCCCTTTCCACCAGAGTATGAAACTTCTGGAAAACTTAAAATACCTGATCTTGGTTTTCAAGATATAAACCCATAATTTGGTGAAGCATCATCAATAAAAGTAACAAAATATTTGTTACTGCCCATCAATTCAATTTTCATTGGACGATAAACATCAGAATATACCAGATCAAGTATATTCAATTTTCTATTAGACAATATTTGAAATGAGACTATGCTGCTTACTAGATAAACAATAATCACAATGTTTTAGCATTGTACCTTTGGCAAAGAGTTGAGTAATTTCCTGGCAAGAATCTGCAATCCTTTCTCGCTCATATGACCCATTCTTTTGTGCCAAAAATATGCTCTCCACTATGATTTGCATAATATTTCTCGTATCCATCTTCGTCCAAAGATATTCCCGAGATTAAGTTCCTTTAGAACCAATGTGCATCCAAAATTTGTCTTGATATAAATATCACCGATCCCTACAATCTTTGAGTAACCCGTTTTACCCATTCTCACAGTGCTGAAATCCCTGCTACATATCTGCAAAACTTTTTGCTACCTGTGTGGCATAGTAAGATACCGCTGTGTTAACTACCCATTCCGATTCTGGACCTGCCAAGTGCATGCATTCCTCTTCCTCATTTATAAAGAGAACAACATTATCATTGTTTTGCATCATGGAGGTTGTATTATCATTATTCTTCTGGCCATTACTTTCACCTTTGTCCTTCATTAGATTTGGGCAATCTCTTTTGATGTGATCCGCTTGATCGCAATTGTAGCAATTTCTCGCTTTTGATTTGGATCAGTTCTTGGGCTTCCCACGACCTCTGGATCAACTCCTTTAATAACTACTGCCTCTATCTTATGTGATGAGAGCATGTCCTTGATTTTCAGGACTCTTTCTCATCTTCTCATTGAGTAGAAGACCTGATGTGACATCTTTCAATCCAATGGTAGTCTTACCGTACAAGATGGTTGTTGCCAAATTATCGTATAAAGATGGTAACAAGTTCAAAAGCAAGATGGCTTTTTCTTCTTCCTCAATCCGAGGTTGGCAAGCTGGGTGGTTAGCCCATTAAATACATTCAAATGTGACAAAAAATTCGTACCTTCACCCATATGTAGGGCGTATAACTACTTCTTTAGGTATAATTTTGGACATGTATATGATTTCAACCTTGTCCAAATGCTACATGTAGTACCTTCATCAATGATGTTATTTAAAGTGTAACTTGATCGCATTAGTAGCCTTTTCATCCATGTTGGCCCAATCCTCACCTTTCATGGTACCGGGCTTCTTGGCATCAAAATCTAGTACCTTATGTAATTCTTGTTAGATGAGCAGATCCCTCATCCTTCTTTTCCATGTTGAGAAACCACTATCTCTGTTAAATTTTAATACCTCATAATTTACTCTTGGATATTTTATTTTTCACCGAGTATGGTAGGTTGGCCATGAACAGTATTTCGGTGAACGATACCACTTGTTGAGAATTAGCTCCCTACAGAAAATAATATTTTTGATAATAACAGCAGAATAATAACATAGTACCGAGATACAGTAATCAACAAGAATGAAAGAAACAACAAAGAAAAAATATTTTAACGTGAAAAACTCTTCTAAATAAGGGAAAAAAACTATAGACCCGAGAGGAACAAAGTAATCCACTATAATGAGAAACTTTATATGTCCCGAGCAAAAACTTCAGGAACTACGATACACTCAAAATAAATAATCCTCTTTTGAGATTTTCACCTCACTACAATGTCGCTCACTCTCTGTTTTCCCTATACAATCTATTTCTCACCATGCCTAAGAAATGCTCTCTGTAACTACTATGTTGCTTCTCTTTCTGTGTGTTGTCAACTAAGAAGCTAATAGCTCCCTTTTGTAGGAGAAATGGTCGTCCTCTTCAACCAATCAAATTAATTGGCTTATGAAGTTAATTGTAACGACCCGACCGGTCGTTTTGAGAATTCGGATTCCTTTCGGTGGCTTAAGGTCTGGACCAGCTTCGTATTATGCATTATGACTTGCGTGTGTGGCTGGGTTCGAGTTTTAGATGATTCAGGATTGATTTGAAAGGATGATTCTTGTTTTAGAAGCTTAGGCGAAGAGTTGACCGTAGTATGACTTTTATTATAGATGGCTCTGGAATGGTGTTTTGATGATCCCAATAACTTCGCATTGTGATTTTGCACTTATGTGTATGTGCGGAATTGGATTTGGAGGTCCGTGGGTTAATTTGATTGGAAAGTTGAAGGTTTGGAAGGTTGAGAGGTATGATCGGGAGTTGACTTTGTTGATATCAGGCTCGGATTGCTATTTCGAGAGTTGGATTAGCTCCGTTATTTCATTTGGGACTTGTATACAAAATTTGAGGTTATTTCAGGTTGATTTGATATGATTCGGCGCGAATTGTAGAAGTTGAAAGTTCATAGTTTGATTTGAGGTATGATTCATAGTTTTGATGTTTTTAGATGTGATTTGAGGCCTCGAGCAGGTCCGTGTTATGTTTTGGAACTTGTTGGTATGTTTGGATGGGGTCCCGGGGCCACGGGTGTGTTGCGGACGAATTTCAGATGATTTTCATGCTTTTGGTCAGGTCTGCTTCTAGTGCATCGCAATTGCGCATATTGGAGCGTAGGTGCGAGGTCGCTTCTGCGTTATGTGTTTCGCTTCTGCGATTTTTGAGCCTGGGCGGGAGTTTCGCTTCTATGTGGGAGGGATCGTAGATGGGATAGTCGCATTTGTGTGCATTGTGTCGCAGGTGCGAGAAGGCTGCTTCTGCAGTTTGTTGCGCGCTTCTGCGCTGTCGCAGGTGCGATTGCTTTTCCATAGATGCAGATCCTTGTTTGGTAAGCTATTTTCGCAGATGCGAGCTATCGCTCACAAATGCGGGCTTGCAGGTGCGCTTCTTGGTTTGCAAAAGCCGAATCTCTGGCAGTAAGTTTATTTTTCGAGGGTTTGGCCATTTTTATCATATCTTAAGTTATAGACGTCAGATTTGGGCAATTTTGGAGGGATCCTTCACGTGTTGGTTTGGGGTAAGTGTTCTTTATCCGGAATTGATTATATTTCATGATTCCACCTCTGCTTTTCTCATTAAATTAATGGTCTGAGTTGAAGAAAAACGATAATTTTATGAAAACTTTCAGAAATTTAAAATGACAATTTGAAGCACGATTTGATGTCGGAATTGGATAATTTTCGTATGGATGGACTCGTAAAATGGGTGTTCGGATTTTGTGAATTTTTTCTGGCTCCGAGGTGTGGGCCCAGTTTGAGGTATTGGCACGTGAGTTTTCCGTGTGGTTTTGATTTGAGATGTGGGCATGAGGTGACGTGATTATATGACGGTGGGTTGAGACCCGTGACTATGAGAAGAAGTATCATAGAGCGATTTCATTGTGAAACTTGTCTTAGAACGACTTGATTAATTGGTTGTCCTTTGTGTTCCTTATTTGGTATTAATGATACTTCACGGTGTTCTTATTGCTTTACTGTTTATAAAACTTGTTGAGTTTTGTTAGCATTTACTGATTTTTGCTTTCCATTATTAGTTTTATACTTCTATACTCCGCAAGTTATTTTGTCTAGTGGGTGTCTTGGCTTCTACCTCGTTACTTCTCCATCGAGGTTAGTTTTGATACTTATTGGGTACCAACCGTGGTGTACTCATACTACACTTTTGCACATTTTTGCGCAGATGCTGGTACTTCAGAGTATGTAGATTGTTAGATAGCGGATCAGATATTGTTTTAGAGACTTCAAGGTATACCTGCCGTGGCGTTCACAGGCCTTGAAGTCACCTTCAGAAGTTATTTATGTACAATTTATTTCTATTCCGGAACATTAGTACTTAAAGATTTTCTAGTGAACTCAGTAGAGCTTATGACTTATACTACTGGTTTTGGGATTGTTGGCTTTGTATAGAAATTTCTGTTTCATATTTAATAGTTGTTGGTTAAATATTGACATTAATTTAGTAAGTGTTAGGCTTACCTAGTCTTAAAGATTAGGTTCCATCACGACATCATACGGAGGAAAATTGGGGCCGTAACAAGTTGGTATCAGAGCTCTGGGTTCATAGGTGCTACGAGTCATAAGCGAGTTTAGTAGAGTCTTGCGGATCGGTACAGAGACGTCCGTACTTATCTTCGAGAGGCTGCAGAACTATTAGTAAAAATCTCCACTTCTTTCATTTTTGTCGTGCAGATTTGTTGATTTCAAAGTTGAGCCTTGTATCTTGATTCTCTCACAGATGGCGAGGACACGCGCTACCTGATTGGTTGAGAAGACACTCGTACTCCCTGCTAGAGCTGTGAGAGGTCGGGGCCAAGGTAGAGGCCGGGGAGGGGCACGCTCCGTAGCTAGAGCACCTGTTAGAGCAGCAGTTGAGGAGCCGCCAGTAGCTCCGGTTGGGGGATAGGCACCAGAGGCCCCTGTTGTTACCCCCGGACTGTAGGAGACTTTAGTGCAGTTCCTGAGCATGTTTGGTACATTGGCTTAGGTGGGATTGATCTCCGTTGCACTAGCTACCTCACAGATTGGGGGAGGAGCCCAAACTCCCAACGCCCGTACTCCAAAGCAGCGGGCTCACATTGGTCAGGTTTCGAGTGTGGTGCCGGTACAAATTGTTATTTTGGTTCTGCCTAAGGTCAGGCCAGGGCCATCATAAGAGGAGCAAAAGAGGCTCGAGAGGTTCAAGAGGTATAGTCCACCTACTTTTAGTGGCACAACTATCGAGGATGCATAGGGATTTCTAGAGAAGTGTCACCGTATTCTACGCGCCATGGGTATTGTGGAGATTAGCGGAGTTGCTTTACTACATTTCAGCTGTCGAGAGCAGCGTATCAGTGGTGGCAGGTTTATGAGGAGGGAAGCCCAGCCGATGCAGCACCACCCACTTGGGTTCAGTTTTTAGAGATGTTTTTGAGGGAGTTTGTTCCCTAGACGCTTTGGGATGCATGGCATACAAAGTTTGAGCAGATGCGCCAGGGCACCATGACAGTGTTGGAGTATGCCATTAGGTTCAGTGAGTTATCTTGTCATGCACCTGCTTTGGTTCCAACAGTTAGAGAGCGAGTCCACAGATTCATTAAGGGACTCGGTTATGATCTTAGATCCTGCATGGATCGAGAGTTGCAAACTGATACTCCATTTCAGCAGGTGGTGGAGATTGCCAGGATGTTAAGGCGTATTCGGGGTGAGGAGAGGGAGGCTAAGGAGACTAAGAGGTCTCGAGGTTCTGGAGGGTTCAGTGGATTCTAGTTTTCAACTATCACTCATCTTGGAGGAGGCTCAGGCAGCCAGCCACCCTAGTCTGTATTTCAGACTACTCGTGGTGCTCTAGTTGGTCAGTGTACTCATGTGGGGTAGTCATCGTTTAGTGCACCACCGGCACGGGGTTCCTACAATATTTATTCTAGTTATCCGGCACAGACTCAGTATGAGCAACCACGCCTACAGAAGGGTTGTTATGAGTGTGGTGATACTAGGCACATCATGAGAGATTTTCCTAGACTCGATAGGGGTGGATTTCTTCAGGGCACTCAGGCTACGGGATTCGTGCTAGTTGCTACTCTACCTGTACAACCAGCAAGGGGTGGAGGACAAGCGGGTAGAGGGCGCCCTAGAAGGGAGGCCCGGCCCATTGATATCCTTTCTATGGTAGGGCTGAGGCCACTGCACCTGATGGTGTCACCACAGGTATGGTTTCAATTTGTTATATAGGAGCATTGTTCTTATTTTGATTCGGTTTCTGCTTATCGGGGTGAGTCCTCCTATCTTGCTTCACATATGGGTGAGTTTTGTGATTTTGTACTCTACATATGTGTTTACCCATGTTATGAGGTTCTATAGTGGAAGCCCGTGTCTATCGATTTGTTTTGTTCACTATTGAGAGCTATGAGAATAGTCTGACTTTCTATTACTCCATAATGATAGGTTTTGATGTGATTTCTGGATGGTTTGGTTACGATATGTGATTTAGATAGTCTATCGATGTGGGGAGTTCGTTACGTATTGTGATTGTGTTTTGCGGAATTTAATTGGTGAAAAGTGTCGGTTGGTATGATGTGTATTCTACTTGTGACTCAGAGTTGAGGATGGGACCCTCGCTTTTTCATGTGGTTTGATATGTTTGGACCGGCTGCGTGCTGCAGTGGAGTTATATTAGGATGATATCCTTGTGATTAGTTCATATGTTTTGATTCTCATGTGGAGTTGTGTCTGTCAGGCTTGTTTGATAGTTTTCTCATGTGTTTCTCTTTGCATATTCAGTCATATTGCGTTGTGCTTATCAGGTTTTAGCTTACAAGATATGTGCCCAGGTGGCGTTAGATGTGGCTTGTTGATTCGAGTAAATGATTATGAGGTCGTCATGTTTCTTGCATCGTTGTTAGCGTTATGAAGGTTCGGGACAAGGTTTTAGCTGATATGAGGTTAGTTGCCGGTGCTGGACTTGATTATGGGCAGCTATGATGGTCAGAGATGTTGTTATGGGCACATGTGTGTGTGTTACGTCGTGTTATTGTACCCGTAGGTGTAGGCATGAGTTGTTGCAGTTGGCTGAGGCTGATACCGTGTATTGTTGTGGGAATCGGGTCTTGTGGAAATGATCGGATTGTGAAAATTTTGGTTCTAAGGTTTATCAATATGGGTGGAAGGAATAATTCTCAGTTGAGATGGTGTTATCGGGCCTATATGGATTAGGGTGACATGGGATCACCCACGAGTATATGTATGGCGAGTTCATTCGATGATTTGATGACTTCAGAATGGTTCTTGGCACATTCGAGGATGAACGTTTGTTTAAGAGGGGGAGAATGCAACCGGTCGTCTTGAGAATTAGGGTCCCGTTCGGTGGCTTAAGGTCTCGAGCAGCTTCGTTTTATGCATTTTGACTTGCATATGTGGCTGGGCTCGGTTTTTGTATGATTCGGGATTGCTTTGGAAGGATGATTCTTGTTTTAGAAGCTTAGGTGGTAAGAGTTGGCCGGAGTTTGACTTTTATATAGACGACTTCGGAATGATGTTTTGATGATTCCAATAGCTTTGTATGGTGATTTTGGACTTAGGCGTGTGTCTGTAATTGGATTTGGAGGTCCGTGGGTTAATTTGATGCATATTGGAAAAAATTGGAAAGTTGAAGGTTTGGAAGGTTGAGAGGTTTGACCAGGAGTTGACTTTATTGATATCTGGCTCGGATTGCGATTCCGGGAGTTGGATTAGCTCCTTTATGTCATTTGGGACCTGCATGCAAAATTTGAGGTTATTCCTGGTTGATTTGATATGATTCGGTGCATGTTGTAGAAGTTGAAAGTATATAAGTTCATTAAGTTTGATTTGAGGTGCGATTCGTAGTTTAGATGATGTTTGATGTGATTTGACACCTCGAGCAGGTCCGCATTATGTTTTGGAACTTGTTGGTATGTTTGGACGGGGTCCAGGGGGTCCCCGAGTGTGTTTCGGACGAGTTTCGGATAGTTTTCATGCTTTTGGTCTCGTCTGCTTCTGGTGCGTTGCACCTACGCATTTTTGAGCTCAAGTGCGGGTCGCCTCTGCGTATTGTGTGTCTCTTTTGCGATGTTGGAGCCTTGGGGGGAGTTTCGCTTTTGCCTCCTGCCCCCGCAAGCAAAGAGGTTTCAAGATACCAGGCGACCAAGTGAAAAAAAAAGCTATCAGATCGCTATTTGAAGGACACAATGGAACTTTCCTCCTTGACTTCAGTTTAGGAATATTTTCATCCGCGATTGGAACGACCTACATTGTAATGGATGAGAGAAGGTGAACAGCATGGGCAAAGCACTCTGCTGCCGCGAGCACCCGGTTCTTATTGCATTCACCAAGATAATCTTGCTCGCTCCTGAACTCTGTGGCGAGTTTAGCGAGTGAGGGATCGCAGATGGATCGTTGCATTTGCGTGTATTGCATCGCAGATGCGAGGAAGGCCGCTTCTGCGATTTGTTGTGCGCTTCTCGCTGTCGCAGGTGCGACTGCTTTTCTGCAGACACGGATCCTTGTCTGGTAAGTTGTTTTCGCAGATGCGAGCCATCGCTCGCAAATGCAAGCTCGCAGGTGCACTTCTTGGTCCCCGCAAAAGCGGAATCTCTAGCAGAAATTTTATAATTCGACGGTTTGGCCATTTTTATCATATCTTGAGTTATAGACTTCGGATTTGGGCGATTTTGGAGGGGTCCATCACGTATTGGTTTGGGGTAAGTGTTCTTTATCCGAAATTGGTTATATTTCATGATTCCACCTCTATTGTTATCATTAAATTAGTGGTCTGAGTTGAAGTAAATGAGAATTTTGTGAAAACTTTCAAAAATGTAAAATGACCATTTGAAGGACGATTGGATGTCAGACTTGGATAATTTTGGTATGGTTGGACTCCTATCGAAATGGGTGTTTGGATTTTATGAAATTTTGTTGGGTTTCGAGGTGCGTGCCCGAGGTTGACTTTTTGGGTTGACTTTTTAGTTTATATTAAAGATCGAAGCTTTATTATCCGGAATTGTTTCCTATAGTTTTCTTTATGATATTAAGTTATTTTGACTATTTTGAGTCGTCCGGAGGTTATTTCACATGAGAGGGTCATTTCAGAGTATCGGTCTAGCTTCTTTAAAGTAAGTATCTTGCCTAACATTGTATCGGGGAACTACCCCTTAGGTTTTGAGTCGTTTGTGCTATATGTGTCATGTGAAAGCCGTGTATGCGAGGCGGCGAGTACGTACTCGGGCTTAGACCTCTTTTATGTATATATTTGGAATTTGTTAGCACATGTTGTATCTTTTATTCGCCGTGTACGCTATCATATGCTTTATTTGAAGTTGTCGTCATATGTCACATCTTTTACTTGTCAAGTTTTCTCTTATATGCTTTATGTGAGGTCGTTACCACTTTTACCATTATGTGATTTCTTTTATTGTTGAGATACTCTTAATTGAAATTATTGTTATCCCTTTGTTGCCGGGTTATTCTCATGCATTTAGACGTAGTAATAGTTCGTGCCATCTCTTTCATTGTTGGCCTAATTCATAGACTAAAATTTGGAGTTTTTCATTTCGTGGAGATACTTTCACTATTGAGTTTATTCTTAAACAATTAATTCGGATTGAGGTTATCGAAAGTTATTAATCTATTTTTAATTGAAGTTGTGTTAAAAGGGGGTGTTGTACTTGTGCCTTGTTGAGTTACTTTACCGTTCGTTTTGTGTTATTGAGATTTTATACACATCGTGTTTGAGCCGTGGGCTATTTGTTGTGGAAATATTAATATCGTTAGATATTTGGAAACGTTGTGGCCTATGGGCACTTGTATACGAGTTGATATATTGTGTTGTTGTGATGATAGCACATATGAATTGTTGCGTGGTTTTGTTATTGCTATGCAAAATATAAGGGTGAAATTTCACCGTTGTTGTTATGAGGAGTATAAGGGTGGCATTTCACCGTTGTTATGCATGGCTGTAAGGGTGGCATCTCACTGTTGTTGAATGTACGGAGTGATACGTGTAGCTATTGTGTTATTGTCCGGGCGGATATAAGGTTGGCTATTGCACGGAGTGATACGGGTAGCTATCGGATAGATAAGGGTGGCAAATGTTATTTTCAGTGCAGATAGAAAAGGGTGTCTATTATAAGGAGTGATACGGGTGGCTATCGGAGATATAAGGGTGCAATGTCAGGGATGATGTGTGATGGTTTGGGGACATTGTGTTGGTCGTTTTCGTGTGATGGTGTGCTTTTCCTTGTGTTGGTCATAAACCTTATGTGACTTATTTTGTTGCTTCTATGAGTTTACTCGATGTCTTTGATATTACCTGTTGACTTGGGCTGCAGTAGTACACTCGCACAAGCATACACCATAGCATGCCACTTATACTAGCTCAAGAGTATGAAAGTTGACATTTATTGATCATGCCCATGTGCTCTTGTATTATTTGTTTCCATGTTAATATTGAGCCTGTGACCACGCCAGGCGGATTGTGATTGTAAGTCTGATCATGTCGGGCGGGTTGTGATTGTTAGCCTGCGACCATGCCGGGCGAATTGTGATTGAGAGCCTGCGACCATTCTAGTTGAATTGTGATTGGGAGCCTGTGACCATGCCGGGCTGTTTGAGGTATTGGCACGTCAGTTATCCGTGTGGTTGAGATTCTAGATGTGGGCAGGAGGTGCCGTGAGTACATGATGGTGGATTGAGACTCGTGACTTGTGACTATGAGAAGAAGTATCACGGAGTGATTTTGTTGTGAAACTTGTCTTAGAACGGCTTGATTAATTGATTATCCTTTGTGTTCCTCATTTGGTAATAATGATACTTCACGATGTTCTTATTGCTTTACTGTTTATATCATTTGTTAATTCTTGTTACCATTTACTGATTTCTGCTTTCCATTATTAGTTTTATACTTCTATACTGTACAGGTTATTTTTTCTAGTGAGTGTCTTGACTTGTACCTCAACACTACTCACCGAGGTTAGTCTCGATACTTATTGGGTACCGACATAGCGGATCAGATATTGCTATGAAGACTTCAAGGTATAACTGCCGTTGCGTTCGTCGGCCTTAGAGTCACATTCAGAAGTTATTTATGTACAATTTATTTCTATTCCGAAACAGTTGTACTTAGAGATTTTCTAGTGAACCCAGTAGAGCTTATGACTTGTACTACCGGTTTTGGGATTATTGGCTTTGTATAGAAATTTTTGTTTCATATTTAATAGTTGTTGGTTAAATTTTTTCATTAATTCAGTAAGTATTAGGCTTTCCTATTCTTGAAAACTAAGTGTCATCACGACATCCTACGAAAGGAAATTGGGGTCGTGACATTGCTGTTGCAATTTGCCAATTTGCAAGAATGCAAATATTTCCACGTCTTTTTCATTATGGGGATGGACCTCGCAATTTTCATTTAAAATATTGTATACAGATGTTAGGAAAAGTGTTCCATATAATCCTACTGATGCAGTTGCATCTCTTCCACTTCTTGCCATCTTCATATTCAATTTTAGCTTCTTACTTATTTTTTTCATTTATATTTTATATATTAATAACCACACACTTACTTCATAAATTCTACTGAATATATATTTTTTCTCACATTGAGCAGTAAATTATTCTTACTATCATAGAATTGAGAATACTTGAACAGTCATACTTAAAGTTCAAATAACCGAAATGCTAGAGAATATGAATAGGCAAAAATAGTGTCAATATTACGAAAGTAGAGATTCAATTTGAGCTTGCAAAAGGAGAAGGCCAGAAACGTTGAGCTAGATACGAAAAGCTCTTGGATGAGGCAAAAGGAGGAGGCAGACCTATATAGAAATACAATAGATAGATTCTAACCTGTGATTTTGAACGAGATTAATACATACTTAATAGCTAAAGAGCTCCATCTCATATATACCCGTCTATGTGCATTTGTGCGACTCTGACAGGTCCGAAGTTTTTCTATGCCAACAAGCTCCATATCAGATACGTATATGTTTTTTTCTTTTGTTTATCCATAATATTAATGTAGAGTTCAATAAAATTCAAATATACATATCATATTTATGCAATTATAAAATTGTCTTAATTCAAATTTTGAAGGAGTAAAGTTCATCTACATAGGTGGTTATACTTCCTTTTCATATCAAATTGAGCTCTAATGCAAGGCTAATATATATATATATATATATATATATATATATATATATATATATATATATATATATATATATATATATATGTATATCGTCATTTACTCTATGCTTTACTTGTAAGTGTTAATGATTTCGTACTATGTCTGCGCTTATTGAGTTGTTTTTGTGTGTAAGATCATTTGGAATTGCAGTGGAATAAGAACTGGACAAAGAGGCATCGAAAACAACAAAATATAGCATGAAAGGAACAACAACGTGAGGCCATGAGAGCACCTCGCACCAGAGGGCGGAAACGAGGTTGGACATGCCAAGCATCTCGTGCCAGATGTGGCCTCGCGAGGTCCAGAGCGAGACTCCAAGGGCATGACAAGCCAAGCTTTGTTCGAGGTGTTTTTACTTCCAGTCAACTTAGGACTTAGTTATTTCGGCTCTAATAGTGTCCTAATATATAAATACCTATGTAACTTAGTTTTTACGGGGTTAGAGAAGTTTTGAAGAGGACAATACAGATAGATCATTAGAAGCAACAGTTTTACACAAATTCTCCTTCTAATTCTTCCTAGTTTATAGTTTAATGCTTCCAATTATGCTTATGATTGTTAGCATAACTATGAGTAACTAAACTTTTATCTAGAATTTGATTGAATCTTTTGGAGGATGAACTCTCATTATATTTCAATATATTATTTGCCTTTGAATTTCTCTATGTGTTCAACTACGTGCTTAATTTAGTTAATTGAATGACCATCAATTAGCAATTCCTATCTACTATGCATTACAAAGACAAAGTGTATAGTTAGGTGGTTGTGGAACAACGTTATTCTTGAAATATATGAGCAATCAATACTGTTAATACTCAATTTTGCCCTCATGATTTCCATTTAGCCTTTGTAGGTTGATATATTTTATAGTGTATTTTATATATTTTTAAAGTATTATTTATAGGATATTTTCCTGCTTTATTACTCTATGACATGTTTTAAATTTCAAGTTATTATATTCATGGCGTTTTTCTAAATTATTATTATGGAGGATTTAGGTAAATATTTTTATTTTATATTATAAGTGTTTTTAAATTTATTCTAGCATTTATAAATGATAAATAATTTATTTATTATTTTCTTAAAATTATTTATGATGGATCAATTGCTCAAACTAATTATTCATATTTTCTTATCATTTCATGCATATCTTATATCATTTCCTATAATTGCATTGCAATTTTTATATCATATATGCATTATTTGTGATAATAGCCTATGTTCTTTACAATAATTTATTTAGTATACTATTTAAGTTAAAGTGGCATTTTTATATTTTTAAAATCCTAAGCTAATATTTTAAAGTGTTAAATTTCATAAATGGCATTTTATTATTAGTTAGCCATTTTTATAATTATTTTTATTAATTTCTTATGTTTTAAAATCTGGCCTAATAAAAGACTGAATTTCAGACCAAATATGGTCCAAGACCTAAGCCCAATACACATGACCCATTCCCATACCTAACCGGACGACCCAGAAGCTCACATCCGACCTAGTAAACCCGCCCCGCTCTACCCTGATCACTGGCCGTTGATCTCAAATGACCAACGACCCATAATAATTCCCCCTTTCTCCTTATATAACCTCAATCCAAACCCTTATTCCCATTTCCGTCGAGACCGGCCACCCTTCTTTGTCCCTCCTCTTCCCCTTTCTTCCAAAACCCTAGCTGACATGGGATATCTTCTTTCCTTTTCCAGATCTTGGTCAATTTATGATTCTCCAATGATGCTCTTACCTTTCCCAGCTCCTTATCCTGTGGTACTTGCATGATTTAAGAAAGTTCTTGCACGAAAGACCTAATGATACTTGCTTGAACATGGCAATTACCGATGTGGAGATTTAAACACGATTTTGATTATTAATTCTATACAGAATTATAGCTTGGTACATTTAGGGAAAATATTTACTCCCCTGACAGTCCGGTTCGTTGATACTATCGATTGATTTTTTGTGCATAATTTTTCCCTAATCTGATTTGAAATCGGTCTGCATGTGATGTGTTTTCCTTATTTTGGTGGGATTGACTTCTTTCCTTATGTGCTTGTCAATTCTTCACTATATAAACCCCTACCCAATTTTCCTTTTGGAGAGACTTCAATCACTGCTCTATCTCATTTACACCCATTCTATTTGGTATGCTCTAAGAATTCTTGTTGCTTTGATTTTGCTCTTGGCTGAAAGCCAAGGCCATTCAGATATTTTTCTATAAACACTCCCGGCACAAGCACTGCTCGGAGTCCTCGAGGCTCTTGTAAACTCTGAGGTGCCAAAGAATTGGGAGTTTCTGCTGCTCAATCTTGTTCGCTTACATTTCACTGTTGAATTACTTTTGGATTTCTAATTTTCTTGTTTTCCTGCCTCTCTCAACAATTGGTTAGTTCCCAACACTATGTAATTTTATTCCTTTTTGTTAATTTCAAGTGCCCGAATCCGTCTTTGTGCAATGGTTATCAGTCTGAGTAATGAAATCTTGAATTATGAGAGTTAAGTCCACACCTTATGCGTTAATTTGGAGTATTGTTTCTTGTTAATCCTCCGACTACCTGTTTCTCTGACAAATATATCTTTGTCTTCTTTTCCTGCATAAATTTGTACGAGACCACTCTAGTTGACTATCCCTACATTACCTTAAAAGAAGTAGAAGATCAAACTTATAGATTTTCCTTGTTAAATGTGCTCTTGACTGTCTTTGCATGCCAATATTGAACCCACCTTGCACCCATACTCTCATATGTGAACCTGATAATTTGACTCTACCCTCTATACTCATTTAAGATGTCATAGAGATACTACTTTTTCCTTTGTTTGGAATTGACAAAGTTCTGCGTGTGCCCCTTACTGCATTGGCACTGAAGTTTGATAAGAGACAGGGTTACTTATATAGTTCTAGAGCAACTGACTAGTAGGTTCCTGAGTATTATCCATCTATGTTTGTTTGTTTCTGTGAGGATCTATCCTATTAGTTCCCCTATTTCCACTTGTTGAACAACCTCATTTTGAGTTCCTTATATTCCTGTAATGTTGCACTTTGAAGTAAGCTATTGGGCTTCCCCTTGTTGGACTTGTATTCGATTATGCTATGATTTGATTCAAACATGAAGTCAACCCTTTTCCTTTCTCTTGTCTTTGCTTTGCTTATACTATGTTGATATGTCATGACATAACATCTAGAAAACTTGCCTATATGATCTTCATCTGCATTGCTAGCTATTTTCTCGTGAGTGGTAAAGGGAATAAGGAGTTTCTCTTGAGTCTGGGCCAGGTCAGTTGGGCATGAAATGGTATTGGGTCTAAAACTGTACTACCAGCCTTCTCCAGTGTACTTGGAGCTCGGGCTTGCTATTTACAAGAGGTTGAGAGACTGTTGAAGGCCGATAAATACAACTGGGTTATTTGTGTATTTATGTATTTATGTTGGGCCTGTAACTATTTTTCTTTTGGTTTGTAATAATCTATAAAAATAGATAAATGGGGAAAATAGTGGATTAGGCATGGGATAGTTTAATTTTTGCATGCTTGGGTAGATAACATGCCTATTGTAACGACCCAAACAGTTGTTTTGCTTTTTAGATCACCCACCCCCCTATTTAAGATTTCTCGTATGTGGCTTTACTGTCTTATGACTTTTTGGGGATGGTTGGTTTGGTTTTGGAAGAGTTTGGGTTGAAATCGGAATACTTAGTTCCTTAGTAGTGGCCTAAGGTGGCCAAGTTTGACTTGAGTCAACACTTTGAGTAAATGACCTCAGAACCGGGATTTGATGGTCAATCGGTTCGTATGATGATTTTGAACGTGGGTATGTGTTCGGATGATCCGGGAGCGTTTCAACACTTAATATTGAAAGTTGGAGCCGTGAATGTTTTAGAGTGTTTTAAATTTGGTTTGGAATGGACTTTGGTGTTATCGATGACCGTTTGAGATTTCAAGCCTGGGAATAGGTCGATATGGTTATTTATGACTTGTACGCAAAATTTGGCGTCATTCCTAGTGGTATAAGTATGATTCGACGCGTTCGGATCTAGTTGAAGAAGTTTGAAGTTCACAAGTTGATTAATTTGGTTTGAGGCGCGATTCTTAGTTTCGATGTTGTGTTATGTGTTGGGGTTTAAGAAGGTCCCTATTATGTTTATGGACTTGTTGGTACAGTTGGACTAGGTCTCAGTTGGCTCGGGTGAGTTTCAAACCACCCGAAGCTAAGTCCAAATTTCTGTTGCAATTTTTTGTTTTGGTTTCCTTCTTCCCGAACACGAAGGTATCCTCGCGTCCATGATGAAGGATCTGGGCAGGGGTTATTTGTTTTTTGTGTTTGCGAAGGTTTGAGGCCCGAGGTCTTCGTGCTCATCAGGACTGTACGCGCATCGCGTAGAAGAAAATGGCCTGGGAGGGGTTAGCTACAATTACCCTTCGCGTTCGCGAAGGGTTGACTGGGTTCATGAAGCTCATGCTGGGCAAGCCTTCGCAATTGCGAGTCTGCCCTTGCATTCCCCAAGCATAGTTCTTGCGATCTCAAGGCTCCTTCCGCAATCGTGAAGAAGGGTTCACTAGGTAGTAACTTGACTAAAAACGGGACTTAAGCTTATTTTATTCATTTCTCTCAACTTGTGGCCAATTTTAGAACTCTTTGGAGAGATTTTTTCGTCTTGCATCTTGATGTAAGTATTTTCTACACAATATGAGTTTAATACATAAATTATGGATAGATTTTAACATAGAAATTGTAGGAATTTAGAAATTTGTTGAAAAAACCTAGGTTTTGGTAAAAATGAGATTAGACCAAAATATGATTATGAATTGAGTAGAAATTATATATTTGTGTTTGTGAGGTTATGGGTGACATTTATTTACTAAAAGTTTTGGAATCCGAGCACGTGGTCCCTGGGGAACTTTAGGAACCTTCCAAATTGGGTTGAGTAATTACTCAATAGTTAAATTATGAACTTTGGAGCATATATTGATTAGTTTTTACGACCTTTGTCTAGCTTCGGATTGCTCAATATTGATTTGAGGCTATTAGTGTGATTTGTAGACCGGGAAGGGGACTTGGAAACAAGGTAAGTCTCTTGCCTAACCTTGTAAGAGGGAATTAAACTCATTAGTGTTTAAATTGTTATTTGCTATAATTTGTGGGTGTTACGTACACACGAAATAACAAGAGTCGGTACGTAGCTAAAATCATGTGATGTTCGGGTAGACATAGGACTTTATTATGCAATACTTGTACTAATTGAACTAAACTTGTTAGTTTAGTTACTTGTATTAATAAGTAAAACTTGATTAGAGATTATATTAGACCGAGCTTCATTACTTAGAGGTTTGGCGGAATGTTTAATTATTGATGGAAAATTTATGCTCCTTTATGGGCTTATCTTGGGGTTGTAAACATACGTTTCGTAGTCGAAAGAGTTCCCCTATTCTTGTGATTGGGCTGAATGCCTCAGTAATATTTATATATAATGAGATGCATCCATGGATCGGGCCGTACGACCTTGGTAGTGTATGTACACGATTATTATGGATCGGGCCGTACGACCTCAGCTTAACTCGTGCGTGATGTCGCTACGAGTCCGATTATACTCGATATTTCCTTCATGACTTGAGAAATTATAATATCTTGCTGGCCCTTAGTTGTTGAAATTAACATGTGAGATTTTGAGGACTTTTAACATGTGATATTTTTTAAAGAATCACTTATTTATTGCCACTATTCGATTGTCACTATTGTATTTCATGCCTATTTATAATTATTGTATGTTATATATGTTGACCACTAGTAAGTGTCGATGTCGATCCCTCGTCACTACTTCTTCGAGGTTAGACTAGATACTTACTGGGTACACGTTTACGTACTCACTTTATACTACTGCACAAATTGTGCAGGTTCTGAGGTAAGTACATCAGGTCTTACTCCAGGCGCGCATCTCTATTACTCGGAGGCCTAGTGGTGAGCTGCTTCCCATGTTTCCTTCTGCAGCACTCGAAGCCTCCTCTTGTTGTATTTATTATTTCTGTCTATTCAGGTTCAGACAATAGTTTTACGGGATTTTTTATATTCTACTAGATGCTCGTGCACTTGTGACACCCATATTTTGGGGTATTTCTAGTAAATGTTCATGGTTTTGTCTATTAATATTACTGCTTCACTCTCATAAATTATTTTATTATACTTGGTTTTCTCTGTTAAATAAAAATTCATGATTTTAAAAGTAATAAACGGAATAATTAAGTGGATAGTTCACCATTGGCTTACCTAACGATGACGTTAGGCGCTATCACGAAAGTGAGAATTGGGTCGTGACCACTTGGTATCAGAGTACTAGGTTCACATAGGTCTTACAAGTCATAAGCGGGCCTAATATAGTATTGCGGATCGGTGCGGAGATATCCGTACTTATCTTCGAGAGGCTATAGGGTGTTAGGAAACTTCTCTTTCTTCATCTCACATTGTGCAGTTGATGTTTTTCTAATTGTCTTTCTCTTATTCTCTCACGGAAAATGAGAACATGCTCGGCAGATGCACCCGGCGGAAGAGGAGCTGCTCCCTTTGTTGCTAGAGGCCGAGGTAGAGGCCGATGGAGGGATCCAGCTCCTATTAGAGGATGAGGGCATCCTAGAGTTGCCCCCATTGTACCACCAGCGAATCCAGAGGAGGATCCTATCATTGAGGAGCAGGATGAGGCACCTGCAGCCGAGCCGGCCCCGACAGATTTAATGTCTGCACCAGGATTTTAGGAGTTCATGGGTCGTATGCTGCGGTTCATTGAATCTGTGACGCAGGCTGTTTTTTTTCTAGTGGACCCAACCATATCTCAGGTGGGAGGGTGAGAACGAACCTCTACCACTCAGGCTCTAGGGCACGCTGCTGTCGTATATCAAACCCCAGGTGTACTGCCTGTGGGGGGGGGGGCTTAGCCAGTTGCAGCGGCTATACTAGAGCCCATACTAGCCGCGACCATCGAGCAGCAGAAGCAGCTGGACAGGTGGACCATGCTACATCCTCTTGTCTTTGGCGGTGAGCAACATGAGGACGCACAAGACTTTATTGATCGTTATAGAGACAAACTGCACAACGTGGGAGTATTAGAGTCTAATGGACTTTACCACATTTCAGTTGGAGGGCAGGTCCCGCGGATGGTAACAGTCCTATCTACAGTCCAGTAGGTTTGCCTCCCTTGACTTGGGACTAGTTCACACACCTCTTATTGGAGAGGTATATTCCACTCTCTTTAAGGGAAGAGCAACAGGGTCAGTTCGAGCAACTCTAGCAGGGTCAGATGTCTGTGATCGATTATGAGGCGAGTTTTTCTGAGTTGTCTCGCCATGCACTTATAATACTTCCCATGGATGCAGAGAGAGTGCAGAGGTTTATTGTGAGCTTGCATTGGTATTCAGGTTACTATGGCCCAAGAGGTTGAGAAGGGGACTCCTTACGAGCAGGTTGTGGAGATAGCTCAGAGGATCGAGGGTATCCGCAGCCAGGGCCGATTATATACGATGGGAGAGAAGAGACCTAGGCAGTCTGGAGGATTCAAGGGCGCCCCATCTGGTGCCAGAGGTCAGTTCATGAGGGGTCAATTCAACAGGCCCACTTATTTGGCACCACCACCTGCTCGGGGTGCCCCGGTGCAGCCCTACCTAAGCGCTATTTCAGAGAGTAACTACCGCCCACTGGCTATTCAGGGTTCTTCTAGTGTTATTCAGGTCACTGGGGCTAGACCTAGGGTCAGTCATCTTCTGCACCGCGAGGTTGCTATAAGTGCGGGGAGCTTAGTCATATGAGGAGATTTTGCCCCAGGCTTCGGGGTAAGGCAATACAGCAAGACCAACAGCCCATGATCACCGCACTAACTATCGCACTGACCAGTCAGAGGCGGAGGGAAGGTTGGTAGGGGTCACCCTAGAGGTAGAGGCTAGCCTGGTGGAGCTCCGGCTAGGTTCTATGCCTTTCCAACCAGACCAGATGTAGTAGCCTTAGACACCATGATCATAAGTATTATTTTTATCTGTGGTAGAGATGCTTCAATACTATTTGATCCAGGGTCTACATATTCATATTTGTCTTCTCTATATTCTCCTTATTTGGATGTCTCTCGTGAGTCCATGGGTGTTCTTGTATGTTTCCACACCAGTGGGTGATTCTGTTGCTGTGAATCGGGTTTATCGGTCCTGTATTGTGATTTTCTGTGACTATGAGACTAGAGAGGATCTTCTGTTACTTGATATGACCAACTTTGAGGTCATCCTGCACATGGATTGGTTGTCTCCGTACCATGCCAAGACTGTTACCTTGGCGATACCAGAGTTACCTAGATTGGAGTGGAAGGCTTCATCTATCAGTACATTCTAGCCGGGTTATCTCTTTCTTGAAGGCTCGACATATGGTCAAGAAGGGTTATTTGGCCTATCTAGCTTATGTTCAGGATACTGTTGTGGAGACTCCCATGATTGATTCAGTGCCCGTGGTGTGGGAGTTCTCTGATGTATTTCCTTCAGATTTACCAGGCATGCCACCGGATCGTGATATCAATTTTAGTATTGATTTGGCACCTAACACTCAGCATATCTCTATTCCACCGTACCGTATGGCTCTGAAAGAGTTCAAGGAACAACTTGAGGAGTTGCTCGCGCAGGGGTTCATCAGGCCGAGTGTGTCAACTTGAGGAGTTGCTCGCGTAGTATGGAGGAGCACGAGCAGCATCTGAGAATTGTGCTTCAGACCTTGCGGAAACAGAAGCTATATGCTAAGTTCTCCAAGTGTGAGTTCTGGTTAATTTCTGTGGCGTTCTTGGGGAATGTTGTATCAAGTGAGGGTATTTAGGTAGATGCCAAGAAGATTGAGGCAGTTCAGAGTTGGCCTCGTCCTACCACAACGACCGAGATCAGGAGTTTCTTAGGGTTAATAGGTTATTACCGCTGGTTTGTGGAGGGCTTCTCGTCTATTGCATCACCTTTAACTAGATTGACCCAAAAGAGTGCTCCATTCATATAGTCCAATGATTGCGAGGCGAGCGTTCAGAAGCTCAAGGCCGCATTGAATACATCACCGGTGTTAGTGTTGCCGTCCAGTTCGAGGATGTATGCAGTGTATTGTGATGCTTCACGCATTGGCTTGGGTTGTATACTGATG
>MCJB01050540.1:41759-56568 GCA_002018475.1 Nicotiana obtusifolia
GGGGGGGGGGGGGGTGAGTTATTGCATATGGTTCATGTCAGCTAAAGCCTTACGAGAAGATTTACTCTGTACATGATTTTGAGTTGGCTGCGATAGTTCATGCTCTCAAGGTCTGGAGGTATTATGTTTATCGGGTGTCCTACGAGGTTTACACCGATCATTGTAGCTTGCAGCATTTGTTTACGCAGAGGGATCTTAATTTGAGGCAGCGCAGGTGGGCTTAATTTACTGAAGGATTATGATATTACTATCCTATATCATCAGCGAAATGCAAATGTGGTTGCGTATGCCTTGAGCAGAAAGGCTGAGAGTACGGGTAGTTTGGCATTCATTTTAGTAGAGGAGATGCCATTGGCTTTGGACATTGAGTCTTTAGCTAACAGACTTGTGAGGTTGGATATTTCAGAGCCTAGTCGAGTTCTTGCACGTGTTGTGGCTTAGTGTTCGTTGAGCGGATCAAGGCTCGTTAGTATGATGATTTGCACTTGCTATTTCTTAGAGAGACGGTACTACAGGGTGGTGCCAATGAGGTTAGTATCAGTGATGATGGTATTCTGCGACTGCAGGGTCGCTTGTTTATTCCTAATGTTAATGGCTTGAGGGAGACGATTCTAGAGGAGGCACAAAGTTCACGGTATTCTATTCATCTAGGTGCTATGAAGATGTATCGTGACATGAGACAGCACTACTGGTGGTGGCGAATGAAGAAAGACATAGTTGAGTATGTGGCGAGATGTCTAAATTGCTAGCATGTTAAGTATGAGCACCAGAGGCCAAGTGGCCTACTTCAGCAGATGGTTATACCGGAGTGAAAATGGGAGCACATCACTATGGACTTCGTAGTTGGTTGTCGCAGACGTTGAGGAAATTTGATGCCATTTGGGTCAACAGGCTGACCAAGTCGGCACACTTTATTCTGGTTGTGACTACGTATCTTCAGAGAGGTTGACCTAGATTTACATTCAGGAGATCATCCGGTTGCATGGTGTGCCTATTTCCATCATGTCAGATAGAGGCCCTCAGTTCACTTTGCATTTTTGGAGAGTAGTATAGAGCGAGTTGGGTACCCGGGTAAAGCTCATCACAGCCTTTCATCCGCAGACTGACGAGCAATCGGAGCGTACTATTCATATTCTTGAGGATATGCTCAGAGCGTGTGTGATTGACTTTAGAGGATAGTGGGATTCAGCTGCGACTTCGCACAACACAGTCCAGACAGAAGAATAACACAGATCAGAAAGCATGTGATTTATCATTTATGGAGGGCGAGAAGGTTCTCTTGAAATTCTCGCCGATAAAGGGTATTTTGAGGTTGGGAAAGAAGGGTAAGCTGAGTCCGAGGATTATTGGCCCATTTGAGGTGTTGGGTCAAGTTCGGGAGGTTGCTTATGAGCTTTGCCTCCCATTCTATCAGGAGTTGGTCCGGTCTTCCATGTGTCTATGCTCTGGAAGATCCATCCCGATAGGTCGCATGTGTTAGATTATAGCATGGTTCAACTAGATGAGAGCTTGGGTTATGAGGAGGGCCTAGTTGCCATTGTTGACAGGCAGGTTTGCCATTTGATGTCTAAGAAGATTTCTGCGGTAAAGGTCTAGTGGAGGGGTCGACCAATCAAGGAGGCAACTTGGGAGACCAAGGAGGACATGCGGAGCAGATATCCACACTTATTTAGCACTCCAAGCATGATTCTAGACTCGTTTATAGACGAACATTAGTATCATAGGTGAGAAAGTAATGACCTAACCGATCATTTTGCTTTCTAGATCACCGTTCCCCTATTTAAGACTTCCTATTTTGGCTTTACTGTTCTATGACTTGCGGGGATGGTTGTTTTGGTTTTGGAAGGGTTCGGGTTGAGATCAGAACACTTAGTTCCTTAATAGTGGCGTAAGGTGACCAAGTTTGACTTGAGTCAGTATTTTGAATAAATGAACTCGGAACAGGGATTTGATGGTTCTAATAGATTTGTATGGTGCTTTTGGACTTGGGCGAGTGTTTGGATCAAGGTCGGATGATCCAGGAGCATTTCAACGCTTAATGTTGAATGATGGCACCTAGAAGGTTTTAGAGTTCTTTAAATTTGGTTTAAAATAGACTTCGGTGTTATAAACATCCATTTCAAATTCCGAACATAACAATAGGTCTGTATGGTGATTTATGGCTGGTACACAAAATTTGGTGTCATTCCGAGTTGTCTAACTATGATTCGACGCCTTCCGAGCTAGTTAATGAAATTTCAAGTTCATAAGTTGATTAATTTGGTTTTGCGGTGCGATTCTTAGTTTCGATGTTATTTTATTTGTTCTGAGGGTTCGAGCAGGTCCGTATTATGTTTATGGACTTGTTGTGCAATTCGACGGGGTCTCGTGTGGCTTGGGTGAGTTTCGAACCACCTGAAGCTAAGTTCACATTTCTACACTTTGCTGCTCTAGTTTCCTTCTTCGCGAACGGGAAGGTACCCTCGCGTTCGCGATGAAGGATTTGGGGAGGGGGTGATTTGTTCTTCGTGTTCGTGATCAAGAGGTCATGTTTGCGAAGGTTTTCGGCTCGAGGTCTTCGCGCTCGCGAGGAATGTTCCGCGTTCGAGTAGAAGAACGGGGCCTGGGAGGGGTCAGGTACAATTAGCTTTTGCTTTTGTGAAGGGTTGACCGCATTCGCATAGCTCAGGCTGGGAAAGCCTTCTTGATCACGAGTCTTCCCTCGCGTTCATGAAGCATAGTTCCTGGGCCTGGGCAAGTTTTGCCTAGCGATCATGAGGTTCCTTCCGCGATTGCAATGAAGGGTTCACCGGGCAGTAACTTGATTAAAAAACTTAGGTATTTTGTTCATTCCTCTCAACTTGTGGCTGAATTTAGAGCTCTTTGGACGGGTTTTTGATCTAGCACCACGAGGTAAGTATTTTCTACACAAAGTGAGTTTAGTACATAGATTATGTATATAATTTAACACATTAATTGTAGGAATTTTGGGAATTTGTTGAAAAAATCTTGGTTTTGGTAAAAATGAGATTAGACCACGAAAATGATTATGGAATTGAGTGGTATATATTTGTGTTCGTGAGGTTATGGATGACATTTATTTACGAAAATTTCCGGAATCCGGGCACGTGTGCCCGAGGGTGAACTTTTGGAACCTTCGAAATTGGGTTGGGTAGTTACTCTAATAGTTAAAATGAACTTTTGAGCATATATTGATTAGTTTGTATGACCTTTGGCTAGTTTCAGATTGCTCGGCACCGATTTGAGGCTATTAGTGTGATATGTGGACTGGGAATAGGACTTGAAATTGCCTAACCATGTAAGAGGGAATTAACTCCATTGGTGTTTAAATTGTTATTTGCTAATAATTTGTGGGTGCTACATATGCACGAAGTGACGAGAGTCTATACGAAGCTAAAACTCATGTTATGCGGGTGGACATAGGACTTTATTATGCAATACTTGTACTAATTGAACACAATTTGTTAGTTTAATTACTTGTATTAATAAGTAAAAGTTGATTAGAAATTATGTTAGATCGAGCTTCATTACTTAGAGATTTGGCGGAATGATTAATTATTGATGGAAATTTATGTTCCTTTATGGGCTTATCTTGGGGTTGTCGACATATGTTCCGTAGTACGATGAGTTTCCCTATTCCTGTGGATCGGGTCGAATGCTTCAGCAATATTTATATATAATGAGATGCATCCATGGATCGGGCCATACGACATCGGCATAACTCGTGCTGATGTCGCTAGGAGTCCGATTATACTCGATATTTCCGTCATGACTTGAGAAATTATAATTGCTTGCTGGCCCGTAATTGTTGAAATTAGCATGTGATATTTGGGAACTTTTAACTTTTTATTTTTGTAAATGAATCACTCATTTGTTGCCTCTTATTCCATTGTTATTGTTGTATTTCATGCCTATTTATAATTATTGCATCTTATATGTGATGACCATTAGTAAGTGTCGATTTTGACCCCTCGACACTACTTCTTCGAGGTTAGATTAGATACCTACTGGGTACATGTTTACGTACTCACGCTACACTTCTGCACAAATCGTGCAGGTTTTAAGGCAGGTACATCTGGTGTTCGTCCAGGCACACATCCATACTACCCGGAGGCTTAGTGTTGAGCTGCTTCCCATGCTCCGTTCTGCAACACTCGTAGCCTCCTCTTGTTGTATTTATTATTTTAGTCTATTCTGCGTCAGACAATAGTTTTAGGATTTTTTGTATATTCTACTAGATGCTCGTGGTTTTGGGGTATTTCTGGTAGACGTTCATGGTTTTGTCTATTAATATTACTGCTTCGCTCTCATATTTTATTTTGTGCCTTATATCATAATGTTCTTTATACTTAGTTTTTTCTCTATTAAATAAAAGCTCATGATTTTAAAAGGAATAAAGGGGATAATTAAATGGATAGTTCACCATCGGATTGTCTAACGGCGATGTTGGGCGCCATCATGGCCTATAGTGGGAATTGGGTCGTGACACCTATAGGTTCAAGCGTCCTTTCCTACTACTTATCAGTACAAATCATGCTCAATTTCCTACATTGCCACTTGCTACTAGCTATCATGCCTATAGGGTTGTTACTTCCTGTCCGCTTCACCTAGAAGTTATGGCCCTAGGATTTTGATTAATGCGAATTAGACACTGGTTGAGTATTTTGTTAATAATTCAATAATTTTACTTAATCAACATGCCAATAGGATATGTTATGTCATAATATTCTTGCCTTCAACACTGGTTAGGTATCATGTCTTTAAGTTCTCACACTTAGAAATCATGCCTATAGGACCAACTCTATGCTAAGTTGCTCAACTACTTATGCTACTACACTTCGAAATCATATTCTTAGATCTCTATAGAAATCATGCTTATAGAATCTTCTCTATGCTAACTTTCCCGGCTTTTTTGTGCTACCACATTTTAAAACTATGTTCCTAATGCTTAACACCTAGAAATTATGTCAATATGATTGTAAGTAATGGCTTATATTACTTTACCACTGCATAACTTAAATAATTTAAGGTGCAAGCCACATAGAAATCACGCCTATAGGATTTGATAACGAAGTCTTTTATATCTGCGTAGAGATCATGCACATGGGATTAACATTGAGGTAGTTTGTACCTTTCGCTGTCGTGGGTAGCCATTTGCAATTATCACTTAGAAATCCTGTTTTAGGCCCAGATCAAATAATTCGATAATGCAGGTTAATTCATAAAACTGTCCGACATACCCTCATGATTAGAAATCATGTTCACATAACAATTTGTTAAACTAGTCTACCATGTGAACCAATTTATTTTTTCCATCTTTTCAAAAATCATATTTTGTTAGTTAGAGGCTTTGCACCTATATGGGAGGTAAATATGAGCCCCTTTACATGCTAATTGTATTCTTCGAAGTCCTATGTGTTTCAATTGTTTGGTGCCTAGTTTTAATTTTTGAAAAACCTTAGGTTGATTCTAGAACCACTCATATAGCTGTCAAACGCCTCCTGAACAATAGAATGGGATGTGTAGGCACCCATTGTAATGACCCAGCCGGTCTTTTTGAGTATTTGCATTTCGTTAAGCTATTTGAAGTCTCGAGTAGCTTCATATGATGTATTATGACTTGTGTAAATCTTCGGTTTTGGGTTTCAAGTGATTCGGAATTTATTTAGAAGAATGATTCCCAACTAGGAAGCTTAAAGTTTGAAGAGTTGACCAACTTTGAATTTTGTGTATTTGACCCCCGATCGGAGTTTTGATGGTTCCGTTAGGTCTGGATGGTGATTTTGAACTTGGGAATATGACCGAGTTTGCATTTGGATGTTTCTAGAAGGTTTCACCACTATTTTGTGAAAGTTGGCAATTTGAAGGTTTGGAATGTTCATAAGTTTGATCGGGAGTTGACTTTGATGATATCGGGTTCAGATTGTGGTTATGGTTATTGGAATAGCTTCGTTATATCATTTGAAACTTGTGTGCAAGTTTTGAGGTCATTCCGTGTTAATTTGATATAGTTCGGCACGAGTTTTGGAAGTTGAAAGTTCATGAATTCATCAAGTTTGATTTAAGGTGTGATTCATTGTTTTGATGTTGTTATATGTGATTTGATGCCTCGAGCAGGTCCGAGTTATGTTTTGAAACTTATTGGCATGCTTGGACGGGGTCTCGAGGGGCTCGGGTGAGTTTCAAACAGATTTTGGCTCGTTTTGGCACTGTTGTGTTCTGCTGATTTCTGATGTTTCAGTTCCTCATCGCAATCACAAAAAGGAAATTGCGATCATGTAGTGTATTATGGGAGCTGGGTTATTTACTTCATCGCGTCCGCGACTTGGTGATCGCGTTCGTATAGGTTAGGGGGACTGGTCTTCTTCGCGTTCGCATCTGGTTCTAGGCGTTCGCGTAGTGTTTTGGCTGAGCTGGGCAGTCGATGGTGTCTTCTTCGCGTTCACTACTATACTCTCGCATTTGCATAGTTGTGTCAGCTTTGTGTACCGCGTTCGCAAGGCTTTTGATGCGAACGCGTGGAGTTAATTGTGGCAGCGTATATTTGGGCATCATGATCGCGAGGGTATTACGGAGTCGCGTAGTGCATATAAGTACTCTATTTCAGACCTTTGAGTTATTTTATCACATTTTGATTTGGGGTGATCGTATTTGGGTGATTTTGGAGAGAATTTTCACCACATGGATTGGTGTATATATTTTCTACTCGAATTTGATTATATTTCATGATTCTATCTACGCTTTTGGCATTTAATTGGTGATTTTGAAAGAGAAATTGGGGATTTTTGTCTAAATTTTACTTAAATGAATATTTGAGTTTTGATCATCAATTTGGAGTCGGATTTGAGTGAAATTGGTATGGTTGGACTCGTAATTTGAATGGGTTGTCAGATTTTGTGAATTTTGTCGGGTTTCGAGATGCGGGCCCGGATTTGAATTTTTGGTTGACTTTCGAGCCGTTCGGAGGTCGATACACGCGGGATGGCATTTTTAGAGTTTTGTTTGGCTTGTTCGGTATTGGATTTGGCTTCTTCAAGATATGTAACATATCTAAACTTGGAGTTATGCATATTTAACCTTGGGAACTATGTTATAAGAGATGTATTGAGGTGATGCACATGCTAGGTGACGAGCATGTGGGCGTACGCCGGGGAAATCATGATTCTAGTTGACGATTAGGCTATGATCAAACTTGTTTTACTGTTATATCTTGTTACATCCATGTTCTTCCTGCTTGTTTAATTATATGAGCCGTGAATCATGTTAGAAATCATGTTTAGGCTATGTGCTTATTCGGTTGAGACCTAATGAGGCTATTTCTGTTGGTTTGAGTTATCTGCTCTAACTGTAATTATATACTGTATTATGATTCTTCATTTGCATATCATATCTCAGTCTCTGTTCATCCATCATTGTTGCATCACACGTTATCATTGTTTGGGCTAGGTGGTATAAAACATGTGAGCGCGTGACTGGAGAGATTGATGACTGAGTTGGGGCCTGTGAGCCGTGTTGTGAGTAGCCATATTGGCTTTATATCTATCTATTATTATTATGGATCAGGTTGTACGCTACGACAGTCCTTATAGGCTTTATTATTATTATGGATCGGGCTGCACGCCGCAGCAGGCCTTATAGGCCTTGTTATTATTATGGATCGGGCTGCACGCTGTAACATGTGTTATTGGATTCATTATTATTATGGATCGGGCTGCACATCACAGCAGGACATATTGGCTTTATATTAGCGCTTGGTCAGGATCCGCCCCTCCGGAATCTGACATACCAGCAGCGAGCGCAGGTACCTTACAGTACTGAGTAATTGTGTGTGAAGAGTGGCAGCTTTAGATAGGCTGATTGAGTACTCTGAGAGTGTGAGTATCTGGGATTATCACCATGAAATAAATCATCCGATATGCATATTGGCATGTAGGCATAGAAATGCATTTTCCTCATGCTATACAGTAATTATGACATTCATGACTTGACATGCATATTGACATGTAGGCGTAGAAATGTACATTTCTCATGCTTTCTGATAATGAAATATCCTTTCTGTTGTTGAAAGATTCTAAAAAAAAATCACAATTTTTGTTTATATACTCATCTTCTGGTGATTTCGGTAAAAGATTTAGGTTTTTCAGTTATACCTGAAAAACATGTCTATTCTTCCGTAACCGTGAACGTGCGTAGAATAATATCTTTTGAGTTGTTACTTGTACCGCTTTGGTTATATTGTTGCGAGTTGTTCTTGGCTATTGGTGTAGGACTCTGATCGTTTTTTTTTGAGCTCGTCACCGCTTTCAACTAAAGTTAGGTTTGTTACTTATTGAGTATATGGGGTCAATTGTACTCATAGTACATTTCTGCACCTTGCGTACAGATTTTGGAGCTAACGTTTTTGTGTACGGCAGGAGTTGGCATTGAAGATGTACCTTCGTTTCGGATATAGCTGCCTCTTATTCTTGGTAGCTTTAGAATTATAAATATGTTTATGAATATTTTGAACAGATGATGTATTTATTTCATACATGCTTTGTAAAGTTTTAAGTCTTACAAGCTCATGATTTGTAGTACCAATCCTTTGGATCTTTTTATAAAATATCAGTTATTTCATCATTTATTTTCTTAGTAAATCTCTTTGAATTGGATTATTGTTAATTGGCTTACCTAGCGGGCTGGATTAGGTGCCATCACAACTAGTTGTATTTTTGGGTCGTGACAAGTTGTATCAGAGCTCTAGGTTCAGAGGTTCTGCGAGTCATGAGCAAGTGTCTAGTAGAGTCTTGCGGATCGGTATGATGACGTCCATACCTATCTTTGAGAGAATACAAGGCATCTAGGATAAACTTCCCATCTTTCTTTCCTTCTCGTGCGACATTGATTTAACTTGACGTGTATCTTTTAGAATTCTTTCCACTCACTCGTATGTCATGTGAGCGTTTAGTGTTAGCGGTGCATTGATGGCTTGCAATTCCATGGATAAGGTGCAAGATGCATTTTATGTGTTTTAGTGATAGGCCAGTCTAGAGGACTTGAGGCTAGGTTTAGACCGCAGCTCAAGCTTGGTAGTTTCAGTTGTGTGAGCTTTTACTTTTGGACTTATATGTCCGGTAGTGTCCCTATGAGTGGAATTTATGGCTTGGTGAGTTGTTGGATGGCTATATGATGAGTATGATGTGATTGAGGTATAAGTTCAGATGGTTCAGATATGGCGAGAAGAGTTTGCTTGGTATGTGGAAAGGACTATTGGATGCTTGAATTTTGTCTTGACGTGTTGTACAGTCTCGAGTTATGATCGTGTTGAGGGAACTTTCATGTTGTTTATTGTGGAACGAAGAAGATTCTCATGTCTTATTGATGAGTTCAGACTCCGGAAGATTTAGTGTTTAAAAGTAGTTGTGGCTATGAAAGGTTAAGAGAGATGTCAGTTTGAGGCTAAGTAGGTGGATTATCAACGCGGGGTAATCTATGAATGTGTGTTCCTTATGATGTAGTGAGGAGAGCTTTTTTCTACCAGTGGGTTATACGTGTTGCAATTTGAGTTTTGATCGGTTAAGAAAGTTGACCTGACTGTCACGAGGATGAATGCGAGCATAGCAGATGATTTGAGCTATTTTATGGATTGTGTTGCATGCACTTACGAAGAATTTAGTTGAATCTCACTGCGGGGTTATTGCCGTAATAGAGTAGGATATTGTGAGTTATCAGATGTTTTGTACTATGGAAGCCAAGTGCAGAAGTCTGCCATCGACGATTTGATTGCATGGTTATGTGTTGCAAAGTGGTTTCATTCTGAGGCATACTTGTGGATCGGTTATGACTTGTAGTGGTTGATTTTGAGGATGGCATAAGCAAGGAAATTTCTGGATGCATGATGTATTACACTTTATGGATATATGAAAGTCTTGGAAATGGTTTAGGGTTGCTTGGGGGTGTGGATTTCTTCTTTGGGTGTTATTGTGCTAATGGGCACAGGTCATTCGGCCCGTTTGGGCTGTGCAATTGAGATTTGAATAGAGAGGATAACTCTCGAGAAGGTTCTAATGGATTCAAGATTTATATGTGGCAATTGAGAATTTTCCGGATTTGTATATGGCTAGAATCTGAGATTTTCATTGGGTGGTGTCGACTCTAGCGGTATTCCTATATCATTACGGATTCTACATTTCTGTATCAGTAAAGTAAAAGAAAATTTTTTAAATTCACAGAAGGTCTCTTCAGAGTGGGTATGTGGTACTTCTGGGGTGCTTAAGAGGGAATACATCGGCTTATGGGCCTTAGAGCGATGTGGTTTTATGCTAGGATCTCTTGTGGAGAGCTTTGGGTAAGTATCGTGGTGTTCTGGCAAGGAGAAGTGTCAACTTCAAGGTAACTCGAGAGGAACCTAGAGAAATAGGACAACTTGGCAGTAGGTTGGATCAATATAGTAATGGATATGATTGGTTCTTTGGGTTCTTATGATGTGGTGAGTCTCTACATGTGTTTTGTGGCAATACTCTTGGGCTTGGAGACCTGCTGACTTGGTTGAGTTATGGGTTTCGAAGTGTTTTCTATGATTTCTGCCACAACTTGAGATGGATATTACCTACAGGTATAAGGGGTATGTGGTGTGCTTTGATTTTCTCTTGGATGGGATCAAGTGCAAGGTTTGTGACTGATCAGGTGTGTATTTTACTTGTGACATAGAGTTGATAATGAGATTTTTGTGCTTTTCACATGACGACATGATAAATGTGGTGCGACCTGTGGGATTGAGATTTGCATGTACAAGGTGGCGATTTAGATTTGGAGGGAAGGTCATGAATTTAGGAAAACATGGACAATTTCATATGATGAAATGAATGCTATTACTACTTGGTATTGTTTGAGAAGGGTGCGCATTTCAGAAGGCGCACTGTATTTTGACTTACGGATGCTTCATTGATATTGCGGTACTCTCCCGGTTGATCGATGACCGATATTCAGATTTTACTATATGGTGCGGGAGAATTATAAAAGTATTGCTCATGTGATGGTTGTGTATGAGAGATCTACTAGTCACTCGAGTGATGGAATTGGGATCAACTATGGTGATTCATGTGTTCAATAGATTTGGAGCTACGGAGTTCTCAGAAGCAGATTCTTTCGGGGTGGCAGACTGTGAAGGTATGGACAAAGTTAGATAACTGATAGTATGTGTTATGGTTAGCTCCATGTGGACTTTTGGAAGGTCGTTTATCTATCTGGGGATGACTGGAGTTGATTTGGGGACCCATTGGTAGGCCCGATGAGGATGTGTATTCGACACCGGTCGGATTTGTTGACTCTGAACTGTTAGTGTTGAGGGGTGTGTCATTAAGTTATTGTTGAGCTTGTTCATGTTCCAATATATTCTATGTGTTACTCTTCTATGCCATAATGGGTTGTGATCTGTTGGTTATTTCTACACTAGATGATTTTCTGTTTGGCCCTTGCGACGAAATTCAAGCGAGATGGTTATTAGGGTGTAGAATGGTTGATTGCACCATGGTTATGGTCATGCACTCGAGTACTTGATGCTGAATTGCGTTGTTAATTTGAGCATTGTGGCTTGAGGTATTTCGTATGGATTGGTGTTCAGATAGGGTCACGCATTGCAGCAGAGTTATGTTGGGATATGATCCTATGAGTTAGATCCGTGTGTCTTGGTTTTACTATGTGTGATAGATTCTTAGCATTGCGCATGTGATGGTATCGATTGAACTTGCTGGATGGTTCAATCATTTGAATCTTTTTCCATTTTGGGGTGCATTTGAATTGTTGCTTATTGGTGCACGAATTGCAGAGTTTGTGGCTTGAGGTTGTGTTGGTGTGGCATGTCGGTAGAGTGGTTGTATTTGATGAGATGAGGTCATTGGACCTACAATTTGTGCTATCAGATTTGATTCCAGTATATTCAGAAGAATAATATCGGAAGTTGGCTTAGAATTTGGCTTTGGTCCTTGTCGGACGAGATAGAGAGCTTCATGACTTGTTGATCTGATGACTGGTTATGCATTTCTGTGCGTTTCTTTCATCATCGGTGGTGTACGAAGGTTTCGAACGAAGTTTTACTTAAGATGAGGTCCATTACCCGTACTGGTTTTTTTTGGAGCACTTATTGTGATTGGAAATTTTTGCTACGAGTATGCGAGTTATGTGGTATGTCATGTGATTACATCTTAGGTCATGGCTATGGCTTGATACAGCTTTTTCACATTCATACGGTGTGCAAATGTGAGATTCGGGTCTTGTAAGGAATATTGGATGTTGGAAATTGGGTTCCAAGGTTTATGGGGTAAGGTTGAAGGAAGAATCTTTGGTTATGTTGAGTTGATAGACATATACGGATTTGGGGTGACGTGGGATCGCCCCCGATATGTGCATGGTAAGGTTACACAGTGATTTGAGGCTTTGGAAAGATTCTTGGCACTTTGACGAACGTACATTTAAGTGGGGGAGAACGTAATGACGTTGTTTTAGGTATTTGAATTCTCTTCAGCTATTTGAAGTCTCGAGTAGCTTCATGTGATGTATTATGACTTGTGTGAATTGTCGGTTTTGGTTTCAGGTGATTCAGGATTTATTTGAAAAAATGATTCCCAATTAGGAAGCTTAAAGTTGGAAGAGTTGACCAAGTTTGACTTTTGTGTATTTGACCCGGATCGGAGTTTTGATGATTTTGTTAGGTATGGCTAGTGATTTTGGACTTGGGTGTATGCCCGGGTTTGCAATTGGATGTTTCTAGAAGGTTTTGACACTATTTGGTGAAGTTGGCAAATTGAAGGTTTGGAATGTTCCTAAGTTTGTACGGGAGTTGACTTTGATAATATCGGGTTCGAATTATGGTTTCGGGAATTGGAATAGCTTCGTTATGTGATTTGGAATTTTTGTGCAAAATTTAAGGTCATTCCATGCTGATTTGATATGGTTCGACCTGATTTTGGGAGTTGAAAGTTCAAAAGTTCATCTAGTTTGATTTGAGGTGCGATTCGTCGTTTCGATGTTGTTATGTGTGACTTGAGGCCTAGAGTAGGTCTGTGTTATGTTCTGGACTTTTGGGCATGTTTGGACGGTGTCCCGAGGGGGTCGGGTGAGTTTCAGATGGATTTCGACTCATTTTGGCAATACTATGTTCTACTGATTTCTGATGTTTCAGTTCCTCATTGCGATCGCGAAAAGAGACTGCGATCACCTAGTGTATTATGGGAGCTTGGTGATTTACTTCATCGAATATGAGACTTGGTGATTGCGTTCGCGTAGGTTATGGGGACTTATCTTTGCTTTCGCATCTGTTTTTACGCATTGTAGTGTTTTGGCTGCGCTGGGCAGTTGATGGTTTCTTCTTCGCGTTTGCTACTATTCTCCCGTGTTCGCATAGTTCTGTCAGCTTTGTGTACCGCGTTCGCGAGGCTTGTGACGCGAACACGTAGAGATAATTGTGGCATCGTATATTTATGCATCGCGATCGCGTAGAGTATCACTGGCAGTGCATACAAGTACTCTATTTCGGACCTTTGAGTTATTTTATCACATTTTGAGTTAGGGATCTCGGATTTGGGCGACTTTGAAGAGGATTTTCACCACATGGATTTGAGGTAAGTATTTTCTACTCGGTTTTGATTATATTTCATGATTCTATCTACGATTTTGGCATTTAATTGGTGATTTTGAAAGAGAAATGAGGGTTTTTTATCTAAATTTTCCTATGCAATCGGGAGTCGGATTTGAGTGAAATTCGTATGGTTGGACATGTAATTGAATGAGTTGTTGGATTTTGTGACTTTTGTCGGGTTCCGTGGTATGAGCCCAAGTTTGACTTTTTGGTTGACTTTGGACTTTTGATTAAAGATTCAACCTTTATCGATTGGGTTTGTTTCCTTTGGAATTATTTGATGTTTTTGAGTTGCTTTTGGCTAGTTTCGAGTCGTTCGGAGGTCAATACGCGCGGGATGGAATTTCTAAAGTATTGTTTGGCTTGCTTGGTATCGGGTTTGGCATCAACCGGGAGTGGGATTTGAGTGAAATTCGTATGATTGGAGGTGTAATTGAATGAGTTGTCGGATTTTGTGAGTTTTGTCGGGTTCAGTGGTACGAGCCCAAGTTTGACATTTTGTTGACTTTGGTTTTTTGATTAAAGATTCAACCTTTATCGATTGGGTTTGTTTCCTTTGGCATTATTTGATGTTTTTGAGTTGCTTTTTGCTAGTTTCNATTTGAGGTGCGATTCGTCGTTTCGATGTTGTTATGTGTGACTTGAGGCCTAGAGTAGGTCTATGTTATGTTCTGGACTTTTGGGCATGTTTGGACGGGGTCCCGAGGGGGTCGGGTAAGTTTCAGATGGATTTCGACTCATGGCAATACTATGTTCTACTGATTTCTGATGTTTCAGTTCCTCATTGCGATCGCGAAAAGAGACTGCGATCACCTAGTGTATTATGGGAGCTTGGTGATTTACTTCATCGAATATGAGACTTGGTGATTGCGTTCTCGTAGGTTATGGGGACTTGTCTTTGCTTTCGCATCTGTTTTTACGCATTGTAGTGTTTTGGCTGCGCTGGGCAGTTGATGGTTTCTTCTTCGCGTTTGCTACTATACTCCCGCGTTCATAGTTCTGTCAGCTTTGTGTACCGCGTTCGCGAGGCTTGTGACGCGAACGCGTAGAGATAATTGTGGCATCGTATATTTATGCATCGCGATCGCGTAGAGTATCACTGGCAGTGCATACAAGTACTCTATTTCGGACCTTTGAGTTATTTTATCACATTTTGAGTTAGGGATCTCGGATTTGGGCGACTTTGAAGAGGAT
>MCJB01050540.1:56776-72161 GCA_002018475.1 Nicotiana obtusifolia
GACTTTGAAGAGGATTTTCACCACATGGATTTGAGGTAAGTATTTTCTACTCGGTTTTGATTATATTTCATGATTCTATCTACGATTTTGGCATTTAATTGGTGATTTTGAAAGAGAAATGAGGGGTTTTTATCTAAATTTTCCTATGCAATCGGGAGTCGGATTTGAGTGAAATTCGTATGGTTGGACATGTAATTGAATGAGTTGTTGGATTTTGTGACTTTTGTCGGGTTCCGTGGTATGAGCCCAAGTTTGACTTTTTGGTTGACTTTGGACTTTTGATTAAAGATTCAACCTTTATCGATTGGGTTTGTTTCCTTTGGAATTATTTGATGTTTTTGAGTTGCTTTTGGCTAGTTTCGAGTCGTTTGGAGGTCAATAAGCGCGGGATGGAATTTCTAAAGTATTCTTTGGCTTGCTTGGTATCGGGTTTGGCATCAACCGGGAGTGGGATTTGAGTGAAATTCGTATGATTGGAGGTGTAATTGAATGAGTTGTCAGATTTTGTGAGTTTTATCGGGTTCAGTGGTACGAGCCCAAGTTTGACATTTTGTTGACTTTGGTTTTTTGATTAAAGATTCAACCTTTATCGATTGGGTTTGTTTCCTTTGGCATTATTTGATGTTTTTGAGTTGCTTTTTGCTAGTTTCGAGTCGTTCGGAGGTCGATACGCACGGGATGGTATTTCTAAAGTATTGTTTGGCTTGCTTGGTACCGAGTTAGGCTTCTTCGAGGTAAGTAACATATCTAGACATGTATTTGAGGCTATTTAAGCCCGGGAACTATGTTATAAGAGCTGTAGTGAGGTGACACACATGATAGATGATGAGGGTGTAGGCGTGCGCCGGGAAAGTCATGATTCTAGTTGACGATTAGGCTATGACCACACTTGTTTTGCTGTTATATCTTAATTATATGAGCCGTGAATCATGTTAGAAGTCATGTTTAGGCTATGTGCTCATTCGATTGTGACCTAATGAGGTTATTTCTGTTGTTTTGAGTTATATGCTCTAACTATAATTATATACTCAGTCAGGATTCTTCATTGCATATCATATCTCAGTCTCTATTCATCATTCATTGTTATATCACATGTTATCATTGTTTGGACTGAGTGGTATGAGATATGTGAGCCCATGACACTAGAGAGATTGATGACTGAGTTGGGCCCTGAGAGCCGTGTTGTGAGTGATATTGTGGATTAGACTGCACGTTACAGTAGGCTATATTGTCTTTATATCTGTTGTTATTATTATGGATCGGGCTGCATGCCGCAACATGCCTTATAGGTTTTATTATTATCATGGATCGGGCTGCAAGCCGCAGCAGGCCTTATAGGCTGTATCATTATTATGGATCGGGTTGCACGCTGCATCAGGCCTTATAGGCTTTATTATTATTATGGATCGGGCTGTACGCTGCAACATGTGTTATTGGCTTCATTATTATTATGGATCACGCTGCACACTGCAGCAGGCCATATTGGCTTTGTATTCGCATTTGGGCAGGATCTGCCCCTCCAGAATCTGACATACCAGTAGTGAGCGCAGGTACCATACAGTGCTGAGTGATTGTGTGTGATGAGTGGGAGTTTAAGACAGGCAAATTGAGTACTATGAGATTGTGAGTATCTGGGATTATCACCGTGAAATCATTCATTTGACATGCATACTTGTCATGTCGGCATAGAGATGCATTTTCTCATGCTATACGGCAATTCTGACATTCATGACTTGACATGCATATTAGCATGTAGGCATAAAGATGTACTTTCCTCATGCTTTCTGATAATGAAATATCTTATCTGTTGTTGAAAGATATGACAAAAATAATAACTGTTTTACTGATATACTCATCTTTTAGTGATTTCGGTAAATAATTTAGGTTCTTTCTGTTATACCTAAAAAGCAGCATGTCTATCCTTTCGTAACCGTGAACGAGCTGAACATAATATCTTTTGAGTTATTACTTGTACTGCTTTTGTTATATTGTTACTAGTTGTTTGTGACTATTGGTGTTGGACTCTGACAGTTTTTTTCGAGTTCGTCACTGCTTTCAACCTAAGGTTAGGTTTGTTACTTGTTGAGTACATGGGATTGGTTGTACTCATACTATATTCTACACCTTGCGTGCCGATTTTGGAGCTGACGTTGTTGTGTACATCGGGAGTTAGCATTGAAGATGCACCTGCATTTCGGATATAGCTACCTCTTGTTTTTGGTAGCTTTACAATTATAAATCTGTTTATATACATTTCGAACAAATGATGTATTTATTTCATACAAGCTTTGTAAATTCTAAGTCTTAGAAGCTCATGATTTGTACTACTAATCCTGGGGATCTTTCTATAAAAGTTAAGTTATTTCATCATTTATTTTCTCAGTAAATCTCATTTTGAATTGGATTATTGTTAATTGGCTTAACCAGCGGTTTGATTTAGGTGCCATCACGACTAGTTGGGTTTTTAGGTCGTGACATCCATAGGGCACGATTTCTAAATAAATTATTATGCTTTAGGTAAACAACTTTAAGATAGTAATCAGGTAGCTGGAGATGATAGTCCGTGCTCGCTGGATAATACGAGCAACCATTGTACCTAAGGTTGTGAATTAATATTTATGTTGCACGGGGTGATCCCTTCGGCTCAAAAATTTAGAACACCCCACTTATGCCTAATTATTCATGTATGTTCTACCTAAGGTTAGCAGTTGGTACTCAGGATTTATAAAGTAGCTCTAGGATTGTAACCCTTGTAATTACAAGGATTTGTAAATTGGTGTTAGTTTATGAAATTTCATCTTTGTACTACCTTTTGATGTTTTCTTCAAATATCCTTAATTTAGCGGATCATTAGTAATTGAGTTATATCCGATCAACTTGTTCCAATTAGAATAATTTGTGACCTATTTAACCGTTCACTCGCTTAGCTTAATAATCAATTTATATGTTCATTAGAATAATCCAGTTAATAACTTTGATATTCCCACCTAGCTTAAAATTCGGCCGAAAACCACAGTTTTGGACCTCGAGGAGTGCCTAACACATTCTTTTCGAGCTAATTGAGCCCTTATCCGATCTTTGGTAATGCTGACTAGATAAAACAGAGTTATTTGCAAATAGGTTCCCGAAAACACCTTAAAAATAGTTAGGTGGCTACTATTCTCTTTTAATATCCTTTAAAAGTGTTGTCATATGTCGAAACCCACTTTTGCGAGAAAATGGGGCTTGATGGCATGACGACTCTGTTAAGGATTACTTAGGTTCTTACCATAACGTATCTTTTACTTCTGTGGGATTATTAATTGAGATGTCTTATTTGATTTCCTTAATGTACCTCATTTTCCCGTCCCTTTACTTGTTTGAATTGTGTATATCATGAACCTTCCTTTCCCCATACCTTTAATTGTTTAAATTGTGCGTATCATGTACCTCCCTTCCCCGTTTCCTTTATTTGCTAATTTTAAATTTTATTTGTAGATCATGCTAACTATTTTTCTTTTCGTTTCTTTTTTTTTTCTTCCTTATTTTATTTTAACGCCTTGAGTAAATCTTGTCCTTATGTGTTTCTTGACCATGAAAATTATTTAGTAATGTGTTATCGATTTTAGGAGCATGCTTTCAATATCATATTCCACTCATGCGTATTATCAACATAGTGGCGCTTGATGAGTGCCGTTTGGAAAGGCTTATTAGCGGTAGAATAGTCGATAAGCGGTGTAGTCGACGGTTCCATTCCTTCTCCTCTCATGTTGTTGACGAGCACAAAACACCACACAAAATTATTGCTTGCTAGTCAAAGATAGTGTAGTTAAAATATCGTCTCCACAGTGATTGGATTATAACAGTGCATGAATAATCTTTAGTTAATTACTATTCAGGAAATTAACATTCAATTGAATGATTATCAACTACAATTAACTACTTAAAACTAAGAAATTATCAATTGATCATAAAAGGCAAGAGTTGAGCAACACAGAAATATCAGTAAGAGAAATAAGGGTAACTGACTAGACAGGTGCAAGATAATTGACTCGGGATCTAATTCTTGAAGTAATTCACTCTATAATACTGTTAATTCTCACGAATTCACCAAATGATTAGATTACACTTGAAGTTGAGGTTCCTTTCGATTAAACATTAACTGCAGTAATTAATCCAATTGAAGCACAGTGAACAATTGCAACGAATAAAATAATGGTTTCAGTCCAAAAGGGAAACTTCTCATGAATATTTTCCTATTTTCTTATTCATTAATAATTCAAGAGGCTCTTTCGAGTACCTAGTTGAATCACGAATTTAAACTAGAGCATAAGATGTAAAGAAATTCAATATAAAGCTTCTCTATCAATTAAGCAAAATAATAAACAACTTCACAATACAAATTAATGCTCCATTAATTAATTCAAGCAATTGTCAAGAATTGAATCCCTAATTAAATTACCAATACACCATATCTTTCAACACCCTAAGAGAAATTGCTCCATCGCTATGAAAAAAATTTCATCTCAATAAGGTTTAAAAACCTAGAAATCATTAATGCTAATGATTCGATACAAATTCCCGTATTGCACCGATTGTTGGTTAAAATCTTGAAGAAATCTTGTGTTTTCTTGCCTTAGTAGCTTCTCAAATCCTTCGAACGTCATAAGTCCTTTCAAAAACATGTTTTTGGTGTATTTATATGGTGTAAAAGTGGGTCCGGACGAAACTACCCTTACCAAACCGAAATAAGAAAATACTCTAGGCTTTTGCTCCATGCGGTGCGCTTGTGGGGATTATCAGAGAGCACGATTTTTGTCAGCAGACACCTTTTCATTGCCGTGCCGGCGCTTCACGGCATCCAATGCAGTGTGATAGTGAAATTTTCTCAGAGTAATTGTTTTCGTGCACTTTTTGATATCCGTACTTGGTCCTCGACCCTCGCACGCGATCCCGGTTTAATTCCTAGGGCTTCTACTCAGACTTCAAAGCTCCAGTTTGTTCGATTTAGCTCCAATTCATCTTTTTAACTCGTAATCATTTCCTGCAAGGTATAAAACACATAATAAGTGCAATTCACTATCATTTAAGCTCCAACACACATAAAGTGCTGTAATTAGAGTGCAAATAACAGCAGGAACATGGGTTTTTAGCCTACTATCAACACCCCATATTTAAACCATTGCTCATCCTTGAGCAATCAAACTACACTTCACATAGAGATGACCTTTTGGTCAAACAACTTTCCTAACACATCATTGCAAGAATATTTAAAAAAGACTAAGCACCCTATCACAACATCCTAGCCTCAAAACTCAACTCAAAAGTACTATGCTTTTTTCACAACCTGTTCACTTACTCTAGCACAGAGGTTAACGAATTTATCTTTTCTTCGCAAATCATGTGTCCTTATATAAAAAATTGAGAGTATTTCCACCCACACTAAAATTCAAGAACAAATAGGAACTCAATATAGAAAATTTTCTCTCACCCACATAATCAAACTCATATGCCACAGAAGACGTACCATAGGCTTGCATGTAGTGTAATACTGTACTAATTGAGCTCATTCAATCAAAGATTAAGTAGAACTTTATTTTGATTTTAATGTAGGCTGAAGGATGGGTAAGATACAATTTGGATAATAGTGAGTACACCTCCTTGAGATACTTACTACATACAATTCACAATCTAAACCCCACACTTATTTTGAACCAACCCCAACTTTCATATCATAATAACGTCGCTCCCAATTTCTGTAAGCACAAATATATCAAGAGCTACCACCAGAAAGGAATGTTTTTTCACAAAATACATACAAACACTTTTCTTTCTTCTTATATTTTCTTTTTCTTTCACGCAATTCATTTTTTGCTTCTTTTGTTTTCAATTCCCTACAAGTGGGTCTCACTTTTTTTTTCAAACCAATGCACCTTTCTCCTATTGTTCTCAGTTCCACTCAAAAACCCTGACCATACCTCAACTTAGCTTTTTATAATCTCATAAGAAGTTCAAGTGCTCAGGAGAGGTAAAAGGTTCAAACAGATAGTCAATTCAAACAAAGAGGGGTCAGACCTGTAGTGTAGTTGCTAAAGAAAATAGGATTACAGGCTCAAGAGGCTAACTAGGATACAAAATAATTAGGCGGGTCACAGACATATATCTGGCTAAATAAAGAAATGCCTATATTACTTCCTAGACTGAATAAGACTTCTATTTCGCTTTGCAACCATACTGGGAAAGTTCTAGACATCAACTGACAGGCACAGAATATCACAAAACCTCACACACACATTGACACATAACTCACTTAAGGTTGAATCTATCCCAACTCTCTAATCAAAGCAGTTATGCATAGTCAAGATCAAGCAAATTAAGGTTCTTATCCATGAGTCAAGAATTGAGCTTAGCCGTCCACAAATAAGGGACTCACCACTCTCAAGGCATACGCAGTCAAGGAAAATTGCTCCCAACTAGCTCAATTACCCATAAATTTTCTTTCTATACCTATAAAAAAAAAACCTAACTACACCCGGTTTAAGTAAAACCCTTAGAAAAGAACCGAAGCACAAAGAAAAATCAAAGGGAGAATTAATACACTACCTAAGAAAGTAAAATAAGAATAAAAGACATATTTTTGGATTTTCAAATTTTCTTATCTTTTTGTATATTTCTCATTCGACTTCAAATCCCTCAAGAAGCCAGTCGACGAAATCCATCATAGGGAAGAGTCAAAACTAAACAATTATATTAGTAACTATTACACAAATGGAATTCAAAGTTATGATTATGGGCCAAATTGTCTAATAAAGCAACAAGCAAATCTAACAAAGCTAAAAGGAAAATAGAAAACAAAACAAATACAAGCAAATAAGAGCACCCCACCCCACACTTAAGAGATTGCATTGTCCCCAATGCAAAATAGTAAAACAAGAGTGAGAAATTTGACTCCCTGAGGCCCTTGTCCTAATCATCATCAGCACCCTCAAAGGTGCGCAAGTACTCCTCATTATCAGAGGGGACATAGTTTACGTCCTCATCCGGTAGTTGTCCTCCCTTGGCCAAACCCAACAGCTGCTGAGTAACAGTAGAGAAGGGATGATCCTTCTGCAGCTCCTCCAAGCCAGTCTCCCTCTAGCAGTGCGAAGGCGCATATCAGCAAATAGTAGCTCCAGTGTCTCCTCGATACGAACCGGCCTTTGATCTACAGGGACAGCAACAGCAAGGGAGTCTATCACAGATGCGACATCAAAAGCCTTAATAGGATGCGTCTTGGGGATCGTCCTATCATAATGAAACTCCTCCTCCACATGGTCCATCTACAACAGCTGAATGATCATAATCAAGTAATATAGGCGGCAGGTCCCAAATGGGCGCACGCGAGCCATGTGGTCCTTCATGATCTTGCAAAGATTGAACTTCATTCTGGCCAAGAAGACATAAATCAGACACACATGCACCCTTGAGACATCAGTGTCGCTCTAGGTGGGAATAATCTTGGCATTGATCAGCCGTAGAAGAACCCTGGCGGCATGCTGGAATGTGCTATTCTTCATATCTTTGTGGTACTCATTGGCATTCCGTGTCCGCGTGCAAAGAGAATCAGCTCCACACTGTAGGCACCTAATATCAAGATAGTTGGGCTAACATAGCAACCTTAGGAACAACTTATAAAAGTGCCCCATAAACCCCATAATCTGACTAATCACCTACGAGGAAAAAGGGATCATCTTTCCTCGCACTTGTATCTCATACACACCAAAAACTCCTTCACTAGGTTCACGTTCACCGCATCACCGGGACGGAACAGAATCTCAAAGCCCAGAGCCCGAATGTTGTTGTAGATCTGATTGTATTTTCGGGATAACTTTCTATCATCTATAGCAACCTCGGAGTCCGGGTTCACCGCAGGAACAAAGGTCTTGTACCAGTGTCTGGTATGAGCTGAGACATTCCGAATGCCATACTTATACCCCGGGACCACGTCAGCATCTGAGTCAATGTGCTTCATCTCCTCCTCCACTGAGGCAGTGGGTGATACACACCTACCTCCTCTTCGACTACTAGATGCAACCCTAGAGGAGCCGGTGTTAGCACATTTACTGCGACGACGAGACATTGTACCTACACAAGACGAACAAAATTAGCCACAACACTTAGAACAAAAAGAAGACTAAACGGGGTGATCACCGGGGACTCAGACTTCCCCATTAAAAGCACGTCACAAGTAATCAAAAACCTTGGTAACCACCTGAACAACATTACAACAACAAAACCAAGGTCTACACTACATTACGTTAAAGCACAAAAGCAAGAAGCTAAACTAGTAACTACAAAAACAAAACAAAGAAGTTATCCTACAATACTACATCAGTGTATAGAAACACAATAACATGGAGTGGTCAATCGATTAGCACTAGGGGCTAACACTTTATAATCCCACACAATTAGCACATGACCGACCACCCCACACTCCTCATCTATCATCACGTCATTATAAAGCAACTACCCCCAATTTAGCATAAAAGACATAATCTATATCATTAGGGCCTTTCAACGAACACATCATAGACATTACTTTCAACATCAAATTTCAAGTTAAAGTGGGCGAGAACTACCACACAAATACACAACTCAAACACCCAAAACCAACCACAATGCGCCAATGTCAATGAAAAAAAGCCATGAATTTTCGTCCACAACAAAACTCCCACCCAAAGTCATCCTAAAATTATTTCAATATCAACATTGTATACTACAAAACCTCCCCAAGCATAAGTGCTAAAAAGATTCCACAATAAACAAGAACAATTTCAGCCATAATAAGAGAAATAACTAAAAATATTTTAACACTAATACTACCTAGTGTTAGGGGAATTCAACTAAAACTACCCAAATACAACAATTAAATACCAAGATAAAGAGAAGAGATAATAAAAAAGAACTTAAGTTGATGAAGAATGAAGATTGAGGGAGTTGATTAGAGAAGAAATTGAAGAAGAAGAGAGGATTTTATTTTTGGGATGGGTTAGAGAGGAGTGATTAAGGAATGAGAGAAAGGAAAATAAGGGAATGGGGGAGAAGGGTAAAAGGGGTCAGGTGAAGACAGAAGAAAAATTAGTATTTTATTTTTTTCAATAAATTAGCCGAAAAACTTGTACTGTCGCGTCGCAGGGTGCGGCGCCCCACATGGCGCGGTAGTAAGGATAATCAGAGACCTGTTTTCTATTAAAGTGCCACATTTGGCCTAGAGCGGTGCAGTGCATAGGACCCATGCGGTGCGCTAGGCTAAAATTCTCAGAGTTTTGTTAGTTTTTGCTTTTTAGGATAAAGATTGCTCCCTAACTCATTTTGTATTTATTTTGTGTCTAATTCATGCTCATATCTGTCCAAACAAGCATCAAAACTCCTAAATACTAATAGTCCTAATCTACAATCTTCAAAACTACTCTACCAAAGCAAAAAAAAAGGTTAGAAGTAGTTCTGAGTTATAGTCGTCAGCTTGACTCCATCGCTTACGCTTATTTGATCACGATGCTAGAGGATTGCTCGTAAAATCCTCCAACAAGGTACGATATCCACGTGTGCCCATTCACCTTGAAGCTCTCATTCCCTTCATCATCTTGGATCTCAATAGCGCCATACAGTGAGATATATTTCAATATATACGGACCCGTCCATCTTGACTTTAATTTTTGAGGAACAATCTAAATCTTCTATTGTATAATAAGACCTTGTCCGCTTCATGAAACTCCTTTGTCTTAATTAGACGATTACGCCACCTCTTTTTCTTCTCCTTAAGAATTTGCACATTTTCATATGCGTCCAATTTAAACTCCTCGAATTCATTCACCTGAAACAACCTGTGTTTACCTGCAAGACTAAGATCAAGATTAAGCAACTTAATTTCCCAATAAGCTTTATGTTCTATTTCAATAGGTAGGTGACACGATTTTCAATAAACTAACTTGAACGGTGAATTCCCTACGGTTGTTTTGAACGCAGTTTTGTATGCACATAGAGTTTCATCCAACTTTACTAACCTATCCCTACGAGAAGCATTGACTATTTTTTTAAGAATTCGCTTAAGCTCATAGTTAGCCACTTCAACTTGCCCTCTAGTTTGGGCATGACATGGGGTTCCTTTTTTGTGTGTGACCCTATACTTTGAAAGCAATGCAGCAAACTGCCAGTTCACAAAGTGCGACCCATTGTCACTGAGAATCACTCGAGGTGTCCCAAAGCGGGTAAAGATATTCTTCCGTAAGAACTCACACACCACCCGAGCATCATTGGTCCTAGTAGGGATTGCTTCGACCCATTTAGAGATGTAATCAATGGCTACTAGGATATACTCATAAGAATGAGACGACCGGAACGACCCCATGAAGTCAATGCCCCAAATGTCAAAACTTTCATATACCATAATAGAGTTTAGCGGCATCTCATCACTCTTGCTAATGTTACATGCCCTATGACACTTGTCACATGCAGCTACTCATCTTTGTACGAAGTAGGCCAATAGAAATCGGCTTCCATGACCTTTTATGCAGTATGATTTCCATCATAGTGTCCTCCAGTTGCTCGTCATGGCAATGAGACAGAATTCTTGCCATTTCTTCTCTGGTACCCATCTTCGAATCACACCATCTGCATACAGTTTAAACAAGAAGGGGTCATTTATAAAAATTACTTCTTACCTCACCTTGAAGCTTCCTTCTTAGATCACAAAAGAGGTCACACGGCAACCATCCACTAGCCAAAAAGTTGGCCACATCAGCATATCGAGGCGGTCTTTCGAAGACCGCATCAATGAAAAAATCTGCTCATCAGGAAACTCTTCCCTTATTTCCACTATTTCAACCGAAGGTCTCCTAAGTCGTGATAAATGATCTGCAACTTGATTTTCCGTACCCTTCCTATCCTTGATCTCTAAGTCAAACTCTTGAAGTAACAACACCTACCGCATTAGATGCAGTTTGGATTCCTTCTTACTCAGTTAATATTTCAAAGCTGAGTGATCAGTGTGCACAATCACTTTAATCCCCACTAGATATGATCTAAATTTGGCAAAAGCAAAGACCACAACAAAAAAACTCTTTCTCAATAGTGACATAGTTAACTTAAGCATTATTCACCGTCCTTCTTGCATAGGAGACGTGCCTACAAATCTATCTTTTCTTTGCCCCAGAACTGCCCCCACAGCTACATCACTAGCTCATTATTTCGAATGACTGGCTCCAATCAGGTGTAACCATAATCGGGGCACTAACAAGTTTTTCCTTCATCAATTGGAACGCCTTTAGGCACTCTACAGTAAACACAAACTTAACATCCTTCGCTAGAAATATAGTCAACGACTTGGTAATTCTGGAAAATTTTTTATGAACCTTCTATAGAACCCAGCATGTCCCATGAAATTCCTTATGCTCTTCACAAAGGTTTGTGGATGGAGTCTAGCAATTATATCAATCATTGCCCTGTCAACTTCAATGCCATGTGTAACTTTGTGGCCTAGAGGATTCCCTCTTTCACCATGAAGTGGCTCTTCTCCGAGTTAAGAATCAGGTGAGTGGCTGCGCAATGTTCAAGCACAAGCTCCAAAATTTTCAAACAATCATCGAAATTATCACCAAACAGAGTAAGATCTTCCACGAATACCTCTAGACACTTACCAGTTAGATCAGAGAATATAGACATCATGCACCTCTAAAACGTGGCCGGTGCATTACATAATCCAAATGTCATCAAAGGAAAAATACCTGAAGGGCAAGTGCAAGTAGTCATCTCAACATCTTCTGGGCAGTGGGTATCTGATTGTAGCCTGAGTACCCATCCAAGAAATAATAACAGCCATATGCAACCACTTCTCGAGTATCTGATCAATAAAGGGAAGTGAAGTGGCCCTTCCTTGTTGCATCGGCCTTGTATAATCAATGCATATTCTTCACCCGGTGACTGTTCTTGTTGGGATTAATTCATTTTCATTCTTCACCACTATCATGCCTCCCTTTTTTGGTGCAACTTGCACTGGACTGATCCATTGGCTGTCATAGATAAGGAAAATCACTCTCGCACCTAGCAACTTGATAATATCGTTGTACACTAACTCCTCCAGATTTTTATTCAGCTTGTGTTGGGGCTGCACCACTGGCTTGCAATTTTCTTCCAACAAAAGTTTGTGCATGCAAATGACTGGACTAATTCCTTGAATATCAGCTGTTGTCCAGCCAATGGCCTTCTTGTACATTTTCAGCAGCGCCACTAGCTTTTGTTCTTGTTTACCTGTCAAGTAAACAAAAATAATCATTAAAAAATTATTAGTTTTAAGAAAAGCATATTCAAGTGAGTGGGGAGGACATTCGATTTCATACTAGGCTTAGAATCCTCCTTTTTTAGTTCCTCCTCATCAACCACTTGATCCTTGGTCTCAAGAGCTTCAGCCTCTTTCTATATTTTAGAATTATCATCCTCCACTGTATTGGACTGAGTAATACATCTCTCAAGAGTATCCCCCACAATCTTGTCAAACTTATATTTTTCAGCCAACTCCCCAACAATATCATGCTTGAAACATGAGTAGGCAGATGCCTCATCACTAGGGTATTTCATCATTCTTTTCATCTGGAACACCACTTTCTTGTTCCCCACTCTAAGTATAAGTTGCCCATCATAGATATCAATGATTGCTCTACCTGTACATAGAAAAGGACCTTCATAGAGTTAGAGGCACATCCTTGTTCTCTTCCATATCCACCATAATAAAATCTATAGGGAACAAACTTTTTCACCCGTACTAGAATATCCTCGATAATTCCTTCACGCAAGATGGTGGTCTAGTCAGCCAGTTGTAGGGACATTGGTATGGATTTGATCACTCCAAGCTCACCGTCTAGATTTCTGAACACAGACAAAGGCATTAGATTTATAGAATCACCGGAATCACAGAGAGCCTTGTCAAATTTCTCACTTCCCAACAAGCATGGTATGGTGAACCTTCCTGGGTCCCCGCACTTTTGAGTAATTTTATTTTGTTATGGAACTGCAGTGGACATTCAGCTTGACCACTGTTGTGTCTCCTCTAATTTCCTCTTGCTGGACAATATTTCCTTCATGAATTTAGCATATGCAGGTATCTGAGATAGAACCTATGGGAAGGAGATGTTCACATACAGTTGCTTGAGCATCTCCAAGAGCTACTCAGAGCACTTGTCTAATTTTTTCCATTTCATCTTTTGGGGGAATGGAAAAGTTGGCATGTGTATGCTTTCTTCAATCTCCTTTAGTACCCAACTACTCTGGCCTTTTTGTTCTTCACTCTTTTGCTCTTCCAGTGTCTCGATCTGCTTCTTCACCACCTTGGGTCGAGCTTTCACAACTGGATCGACCAATGTCTTGCCACTTCTCAGAGATACAACTTTGATAGTTGCCTTTGCGTTCTGTTTGGTGTTGGAGGGTAGATCCCCATGAGACCTCTCAGATAACAATTTTTCAATCTGTCCCTTTGTCTTTCTAAATGTTATGGTGTGCACTATTCCTAGATGGTTGCGCCCTGAGTCTCAAGTTTCTCATATGATTTATTGATGAACTCCTTCATGAGATCTTTAATACTACAGTGATTTTGACTTTTCTGGTTGGTATTGCTGGTACTGCCGCCTTGGCTGGTTCTGAAAACCTGGTGTCCTTGACCCTAGGGTCTAGGATTATTTTGCTGCCACGAGTTCAAACTCCCACTAGGTGAACTCCAAGGAAAACCTATATGTCTTTTTCCCATAGTATTGTAGTTGTTCCCACCTTGGTAGTTTCCTCTATTATAATTCCCCATAGTGTTAATATCCTCATATAAATCTTGACACACATGAGTAGGGTGTCCCATTTCACAAAAGTCACATGTTGCTTGCGGCTCACTCTATACTTTGGCTAAGGTCAACTTGCTTATCTCTTTGGCTATGGTGTCTAGCTGGGCTTGCACTGATGTGTTAGAGCCTGCCTGGTGAACCCCAACAGATTTTCTTCTATCATTACTCTTAGTACGCCATTGGTTAGCAACCTCAGATAATCATCAAGGATTATGACAATATCCTCCGGAGTTTTCTTCATTAATGGACCTCCAACTGCATTACTCAAAGTTCGTTGTGAAGAGGGTGTTAGTCCATCCCAAAAAGTCCGAGTTGCATCCATAACTCGAATTCCATTATGCTGACATCTTCTCACTATCTCCTTTAATCTTTCCCAAGCTTCAAAGGCCGTTTTTGTGTCCTTCTGGCATAAGTGGATTTCCCTTCTGAATTTCCCCATTTTTGCAGATGAGACGTACTTGTCAAGAACCTTTTCATCATATTATCCCATGTCCTAATTGACCTTGTTGGTAAGCTACAAAATAAGTGCTTCGCGTCATCCTTCAGTGAAAAGGGAAATGCCCTTAAGTAGATCGCATATTTTGATACCCTATTGTATTGGAAGGTGTTCATGATTTCCTCAAAGTCCACCAAATGAGTGTTAGGATCTTCATTCACTTTCCCTCTAAAGACACAGTTGTTCTGGATGGTTTGAAGCAAGCATTGCTTCAACTTGAAGTTGTTTGCTACTATGGGTGGAGGTCTGACACTTGACAATCCCTTATTGTAGACTGGTCTGGCATAGTCACCTAATGATCTCCAAGGCCTGGGGACATATTTTCAAACTGGTCTTCAAACAAGGGTCGATTTAGATTGAATCTTCAACCCCCATCCTCTTCGACAGTCTTATCAGCAGCTCTAACGGCTACTTCAGCTGCTAACCATGCAACTTGTTCTCTTTATTGTGCTGCCTCTTTTGCAGCCAAGTCAACTTATCACCATTCTTAGCCATGTGTTCTTGGGTTTAAGATTGCCCCAAGAAATTTTTGGCGAGTTCTCTCTCTTTTTTCAGTTGTGCAATTTTTTCTCCAACTCCGAATCATATGGTATCACTTTCTTTGAAGAAGATCGAGTCATACACTAGAGAAATCAACACTGTTGCTTGCACAAATGAGAAACACGAATACAAGAAAATAAAATTTATTCTTGAATTATCAGCAAAAACTATTTTGAACACTACTGATTGCGAATCCCCGGCAACGCTGCCAAAATTTTGACCAGCACAAACACAACACAACATTATTGATCGCTAGTCAAAGAGAGTTTAGTTAAATTATCCTCTCTACAGAGATTGGATATAAGCAGTGTTTGAATAATCTTTAGTTAATTACTATCTAGAAAATTAACACTTTGACTGAATGATTATCAACTATGATTAACTACTAAAAATTAAGCAATTATCAATTAATCACAAAAGACAAGAGTTGAGCAACAAAGAAATATCAGTGAGAGAAATAAGGGTAATTGAATAGAGAGGTGCAAGATAATTGGCTCGGGATCCAATCCTT